>JACXGJ010005245.1:0-40091 GCA_016801105.1 Esox niger
TCTAAGGGAACACACCTGAACCAGTGTCTAAGGGAACACACCTGAACCAGTGTCTAAGGGAACACACCTGAACCAGTGTCTAAGGAAACACACCTGAACCAGTGTCTAAGGAAACACACCTGAACCAGTGTCTAAGGAAACACACCTGAACCAGTGTCTAAGGAAACACACCTGAACCAGTGTCTAAGGAAACACACCTGAACCAGTGTCTAAGGAAACACACCTGAACCAGTGTCTAAGGGAACACACCTGAACCAGTGTCTAAGGGAACACACCTGAACCAGTGTCTAAGGGAACACAGGCTACCAGTATGTATTTTTTGTACATGTCAGTCCTCCAGTTCCCAGGTGATACCAGTACAGTCCAGTCCAGTCAACTACCTTTTCCTGACTACAGGTGTTCTGGACTCCCTCCAGCCTCTTATTTAGGCTCTGCATGCGGCTGCTCTCCTCTTTCAGGCGATGGATCTCTTCCTGGAACTCGTTCTTCTTCACCTCCACAGCACCGCGTTCAGACGCCGCCCGACGCATCTGTGCCTCTAACTCGTACAGCTTAGTCTGCCCCAAACCACACCACAGGGTCACATTACAGGAAGGAATCAAACCACGTTCCCTAAACACTTATAAAGCTGCAGACATTTCTTACTAGCAGAAGTGTAAAAAGTACGAAGTGAAACTCTGTCATAAGTTCCTAATGAATACAAAAATGACCAGGTAAAGGTAGTTTATAAGTAACTAGTGACTGAAAAGTATCAATATTTCTCACTAACTTTTTCAGCGTTTTTTTCTCACTTGTTTCTAATCCTATTACAAAAATCAGACCGTAACACCAGGATAGGTTTCTGTCATTTTCAAATCGCTGATCCAATTTTCAAGTGTAAACCCAAATATTAGCCTAGTCCCACTTACTGCAACCTCAACAAAAATCCAACGCACACAAACCTGTAACTCCAAGTTCCGTGAGTTTGACACCCAGTAGTTGAAACCCAGGACAAGGACACAAGCGATCAGAGCACCAATCATAAGAGGAGGAGATCTCCCCCCTCGACGACCATTACCCAACCCACCCATGGCTTCCTAAAGACTAGAGCAGGAAACACATAACACATTATCGTCATAATGCAGGATAAAAGTGGATTTGTATGCATGTAATATTTTGACGTGAAAGGGTTATGGGTGTGAAATTGGCTTTAGTATACTTTTTAAAAATATAGTTTATTTCATGTCATCAGCTGTGATGAGTTCAGATTTTAATGCTATGTACGTGTGATCACGTAATATTCGATTTACTCAATACAAATACGGAGAATAGTGACAGGTTCACTGTTAATATCATTGTTAGTTTGCACAATGGTTAATATCCGAATCCGGGAATAAAGGAAGCTGATGGTGCAGTACGAGTTAAGCCGTTCTTGACTCAAATCTTAAATAAACTTAACTGGGAGAGCATTCAACAGACATTGAGTCCTATTGTACTTCCTGACAACCTACTTCTCCAATAATGCGAATGAGGCTTCTCAGACCAAGGTAATAAAGCATATTGTATGCACGCCGGGTAAAACTGTTAACACCACTTAAAATTCTGAGGACGTGTAAATCTACTTAGGGAAGAGGTGGCTGAAAGTAGCCACCTCACCATAACCCGCGGCATAAAAACCGTAAAGCAACCTGCTAAATCTAGCTAATCTAGCAAAGTTGGTTACATCGCATCAGTGAGTAGTAATAACATTGAGTAGCAATAGCAGTCTCTAGCAGTAAGTAGCAACATTCAAATGTTGAGTAATTAATTAAGTCAAAATAAAATATAACCTTGCATAGGTCAGACGTGACCAACATGAATCCTATTTTTTTATAGTTGACACGACAGCGAATCATGTCAGTTGGTCAGGTATTGTTACGTTAATGTTAGCTAGTAACTATCAGGCTAAAACAGTTTACATAAGCATTACTTACAACAATACTAGAATATCTATACAAGTTATAACACGTTTTAGTAATGTAGTGTACTGTTCGACAACTATCAAAATACATTCTAAATAAATGTACTCTGAAAACAGATGGTGACGCAGAATAAATCACAGGACATCAAAACATGAGTCTGACTTATAATGTAGCAATCCTCTATGCTAGCTACTTTAGCCAACAACGGTTGAGGCTAGCTAGCGTAACAAAGGTAACGAACATTGATAGAACGCTTTCTAATTGATAAAAGCTTACCTGAAAACTATTTTTGTATTGAACGATCCGCCTCTTGACGACTTATCTCTGGTGTCAGTCAGTCTACATAGCTATTTAAATAAACATTGAGCTCAGTATCAGTCTGATTTCCATTATTGTTAGAATGTGAGAACCGAGCGAGAAGTCAGACAGGCTGGGGGCGTTCAGTTTTCTTGAACGTGTGCTACGTCGCAAACGTGTTGTCCTTTTTGCATGGCGCGGTTCGCCTTTGAACGGAGCTTGCTCTATTTACAACATAATTTTTGTGTAATAGTGTGAAATGTCCATCTTCCCGGAGAACCGTCAGATGCAAAACGAACTAGTCTATTGTTGCCTCAGATGTGGGACTCCCTCAAATACGTCATTTCACTTGTGGGCGATGGCATACGTCAGCGCAATGCTCCTTCTACGGTAGGACGGTTGTACGAGATAATATTATAATACAAAACACGTTAAAATGTATACAACATTTAATTTTAATTAGTGCCATTTTTGATAGCTGATATGTGCAGGCTTATGTTATATTAGCTATGTAATTTATGTTAACCTGGGACAGTTTTCCCCAAAATATGTAAAGGGCTAATTTAGCACTGTGTTTTGGGGTTCGGTTCGATGTTCATGAAGTTTACTAGGCTACGACAGTGAAAGCCTGATTACTGAACAGTAAATAAAAAACAGTCGCAGAAGTGTTAACCACAACTGTAACAATCATTGAATATTTTGCATATAACTTCCTATTCTTAAATGAGGGATAGCTAATGCATTTATTTATGTTATAACTGACAGACAAAAACACATGTAACAAAACAGAAGTCGAAATGTCAGTGACCGAGTAGAGAAAATACGAATGTATAATGTGAGAGCTATGTACATACGGAATAACCTCATAATCGCTGACTGTGTTGCAAGCCAATTTCCTGTGTTTGACGTTTAACCGCACTTAACACATCTACAAGAAATGTATTTTTGTATGTTACACAGCAACATTATTTTTTATTTTGCAACAATAATGGAACAGGTTATAGCATAAATCTGACTGACATTTGATTAACAGTTACATGTATATGTAGTGCCTTCCACTACCATTGGCACCCTTAGGAAATATGAGCAAAACGGGTTGCCAAGTAAAATTATTGAAAGAATTCTAAATAAATGTATTTTTCCAAAACATTTGTCCCACAATTATTGGCAACCCCAAAATGATTATGAGTGAAATCTAAATGAACTATATTCCCATTCATATTTTAAGTTTTTTGTTCTCCTGAGTGATTAGGAACACAAGTGGTAAGCCATGACTTCCTGTTTCACTGGCCAAATTCCCATAGTTATCCATCACTATGGGAAAGACCAGAGAATACAGTACTGATTAAAGGTTGTTAAGCAGCACATATCAGGAAATGGCTATACAAAAATAGCTCAATGGTTTAAAATGCCAATTTCCAATATCAAGGAAAATGTACGAAGTTTTAAGCAACCAGAGATGTTAACATGTGTCTATTGATCCCATGCACTGTGAGGAGGATCATTAGAGTAGCCATATAATCTCCAAGGATCACAGCTGGAGAATTGCAGATGCTAGTTGAATCTTGGGGTCAGAAAGTCTCCATAACTATGATCAGACACCAACATAACCACATGTTGTTTGGGAGGGTTGCCATAAAAATAAAATAAAAAGCAGCAAAAGCGCCTATTTTGACGAACGTTTTTGGAACTTTCAATGTGACTGGGGTTTATGGTCAGATGGGCTTGGAATCGGCAGAAAGATTGCGATGCAGAAGGGTTTTATCCCCACTGTGAAGTATGTTTGTGGATTGTCAATTCTGTATGGAGGAATGGTCTCAGATGTTTTGCCATGTGTTCCTCAACTTCATCATGCATCATGGGAGAAGACTGAGAGTGTTTACCTTGACAATGGGAGGTTGCACAAAATATTAAACGAATGGTTGCCAATATTTGTGGCACACATATTTGAAAAAAGTATATTTTTTAAAAACAGGCTTTATTAATAACAGCAATCTGGAGTTGATTAAGAAAGCATTGGCGCTTTTATTCCGAATCCTCTAAGAAAAAGTTGATGGAACACAAAATCAACATTTTGATAGGACCATCTTAGTGTCTGGACTTAAATCCTATTTAAAACCTTTGGTTTGAATAAAGGAGGGACACACAACAGCACACATTCTTTTCTAGTGTAAACCAACAGAATTATAAATTAACATGTTTTCTTTTACATTTATTGTAAAAAATATACTTACAAAAAGTATATGAAGTAAGGATTCACAGTAAAAAAATAAGACAAAGCCACAAAAGCATGAAATCTAACTAAATGCTAAAATTGCTATTCAGATTTGGCCACACAAGAGCACCATTAGCATGACAACCTTTTTTTAGTGTTCTGATTTGGCATCATTGCTAAAGGAAAAATCAACACAAATAAAAAAAACAGTTGGCAGAGTTGCGTATTCAGAACCTGTCATCAGACATGCAACCCAGGCTTCCCAGAGAGCAGATCTGTTCATGCATTTCTAGCTCTGAACAGTTTTAGCTCTGAGCACACCCCCTTCAGAGGCCTTCAACCCCACTGACCCAACAGAAATCCCACGCTCACTAACACTGGACTTTACAGAACTGTCACCATGCCAACCGTTACTATAGGAGCCATCACTGTGGGTGGAGCTGTATGCAGGGGAGCCATTGCTGTAATTAAAACTATAACCATTTGAGTCATTGCCATGATTAGAGAAGTTACTATGCTTGGAGCCATTGTCATTACAGTGTTGAGAGACATTACCACTGTGGGAAACTTTGCCAAAGGAACCGCTACCCTGAGAGTGACTGCTATAGGAGTCTTTGGCACATCCACTGCTACAGAGATCGTGTTGAAACCCTGACACAGGTAGCCCCTCTAGTCTTGAGGGAGAGGTATCTCTTTCTTGATTCTCTTCACCAGTTTTCTCCACATAGGTCTCACTGGCAGGGTCAACAGGAGGGATGCGGGGCACTACCTTAGGGTTACCCCCTTTGAATCCAGTAGGCTGGCCCTCTGAAGGAGCACTGGGGCCTTTGCATCCCTGGAAAGAAAAACCCAGATTATAATAATGGATTGGACCCAAACTAATAAGAGATTCACCACCAACATGGAGGACAGTGTACACAAACACCTATACACTAAATATTTCTCACGTGTTTTGTACATACTTTTGTTTTCTTCAAATATATTTAAAGGTATACATTAAAATACATTAATTGCTATACGTGCTCTTACAACTACTGGTTTTTATATATATATATATATATATATATATATATATATATCTTTTTTACATTCATAGTTCCCTGTTTTCCCAGTACCATAAGTCTTTTTTAATCTGACTCACTAATAAAAGTATTGGGACACATTTTTTTAACATCATAATGGCAAAAAGAATTATGCCTAGAATAAGGACTACAAATTGACAGTTCTCATAGATCTGCCCAAATGGCGGAACGAAACACATGATTAACCAAAAATATCTGCCTATTGTCCCAATGCTTTAGGTGCCCTGAAAGATTTGTCTTATTCCTAAATGGTAAAAACAATATATACACAATTACCCTCAATAAAAGCTGAGACTATACTTCAACACCATATTTATTCTTTAATCGTCCAAACATTTGGAGGTAAAGAGTAAAAATAAAAAATGCTTAACTGTCCCAACACTTACGGAGGGCTCTGTGTACATAGTGATAGAACGATAACCACACCTAGACTGTTCCGTGAATGGACTTACTGAGAGTGACGCATCAATCTTCCCCCTCATGTCCTGGTCCTTTGCCACTGCTTCTGTATCTGTCCCAGCAAGAGGCTGTCCTACAGGGGAGGAGAGCTGGGGTCGTACAAGTGGGCCAAAGTCGGAATGGTCAATACCTGCCATGGAGGTCAACTGGCCCAGTCTGCAACACAAAAGGCATGTTCACATTGCACCTTAACCTAGGGCTGAGAGCCTAAGCTCTGGGCTAAGGGAGATTTTAGCTCAGGGCTAAGCAAGTGTTCACTTGCATATTTTTAACTGGGCTAGCACCAACATTAGCCTAGGGCTAGCTGGCCCTAGCACCGACATTTCAGGGCTAGCCCCCGAAACACAGTCACAAAATAACCAGTGTGAAACGGGGTCTAGAAAAAAACAATAGAATGTTTATTATTTAATCACAAAACCTGCTCTTTCACTCAATTTACGTACAGTTCACACTTGACACGTGCTGTTACCGACAGCAACGTATTTTCTGTTTCGGTCCTTAAACTCATTATACGAGCGAAATCATAGCGAAGTAGTTATTGCAGCTTGATTTGGACATAAATCTAGCAAGTATGTCGAAAGAATTAAAGTTGATTAATCCTATTCTTTTCCTCATGTTGATATTTTCACAGTGCGGTTTTTCACTTTGATAGGTTTCAGACGTTAATTGAATCGTGGTAGCGGAACTTTAAATTCGCGAACTTTAAATACTAGTCGTAGACCGAATGTAAAATTGTCCCACGTCGTAGGCCATTTGTAGGTTAACCCACGGTTTAGAGTTTAGGAATACAAGTGTGAATCCTTAGGCTAAGGTTAGCCCAGAGGTAAAAAACTTAAACACAGGCCCGTGTAATTACAGAACGTGTTTTGATTTTAAAATTTAAAAAATCAAATTCTTCAATTTTATTCACATATTTTGTTTTGCTGAAAATATATGGAAAGACTGAATTTGCATTGGTTAAAAGTAGATGCATCATCAGAAGAATAATGTTTATTTTATGACTGGAACACAGGTACGGAAATTACAAAACATCCGATACCTACCAATCATTTTCTTGTTGGTGAATCCCTGATGCCAAAAAATAACCTAATATCTGCTGTCAAATATAGTTGTGGACTGTTGATGTTCTTCGGGTGTTAAGCTTCTTCTCATCCCCGGAACCTTGTTAAGGCCACAGGTGTGTGATATTCACAAAGTACTAGGCCAATGTAGACAAAAAGTTTTGCTTCTTCCAGGAGACTTAAAATATGCTTCAGAAAAAATATATAACTTTATAATTGTCATGTTAGAGTGATTGCCTTGAAACATTAAGTACAGTGTATTCCACATGTACAATTACAATACAGCTCCTTACCAGTGTTGTTTAATTTATACCGCCTGTTTTGATCATTTACATAGGCTCATGGGCTGAATGGGAAACATTCTAGCACCAGCTATATACCTGCAACATTGTGAGTAGTCCAATCAATCACTGATGACCAATCGGTGCCCAAATAAGACAGAAAATATTATGGTACTGTGGGATCTGAGCATTAACAGCTACAATATGAATGTACGTTTCATTAGAAGTAAATGTGCCTAGATAATGATATAAAAAGGGAAAACTCTCTGTTTAGATTCTCTCTGTAAGTTACGCTCTGGTAACTACAGGAATGTTTACTTTGACCGGTTGGCATGGGGGTTACTGTCTTGCCTAAGACTGTAAACACGCCCCTCAATGTATACAACAGCTGGTTAACCGACATTAGACTGAGTAGAGCGACGAGTAGAGTAGAGAAGAGATTGAGCCTGTAACATCATGTGCTAAAACACTATCAATATGCTGCAATAAATAATTGAATTACTCTCTCCCTTGACAACCGGGTACGCAAGTTATTATTATTTACCACTATACGACGGCAGATTTTTAACAGTACCATTTATGTTGTCAGTTTCTCTTGTTGACAGACATCAAAAACTATTATGAACGTAAACCACAATATCTGTTACATTGAGGTGAACTTTATACACATTTTCAAGGATAATGGACTATATCTTTTTGTGACAAAGGGACAACACAACAATAAAAATGAATTGCCATTCCCAAAGGCTTACCCAGCATCCTTGAGCAGGTCAAGGAAGGCATGGAACTTGCTAAAGGAGCTCTCAATGCTGTCCAGAACTGCATCATCCTCTAAAACACTGGAGGAGCCATTAGTTGGTGCCTGCAGCGCCTCAGACAAGGAGAAGTTGATACTGCGCAGTCGAGCATTCTCCAACTCATGCTGTACAAAGTAGATTATTGACACACACACACACACACACACACACATTCAATTCCTCTCACGTAAACTGTTGACACTGTAAACTCTACATTTTAGTGTGAAGAGTACAGAGGACGTCAGTACCTCCATGAGACGCCTTTCTGTCTTCAATCTGGCCCTCTTCTCCTCTGCTAGTCTCAGACGACATTCCTCCAGCTCCACCTGTACGACAGACACTGGTGTTTTGGGTGGCCGTGTGATCAAGTGCGGTTCACCTGTTTGTCTGTGGGAGTTCAAATATGTCTGCGGTCTCTGACGGGCTTGTCTGTCCAGCTGCACCACATTTGGAACTAGTCCTGTTTTACGATGCTTCGACCTGCAGCCATATGGGTTTTACCTGTAAGCGTTTGTACTGTCTGACAGTAATCCTCTCTGGAAGGCTCTGGGCTAACAGGCTTTTTGACTGAACACCTTCCTCCTCTTCCTCCTCTGACTCTGTCTCCATTGTGACCTTGACAGAGGCACCCTCCTGATGAAGAGCATACATGAGACATCAGCGGACCAGAACATGAGCATATGCATAGGTTTCGCATAGGGTTTGCATTGGGTTTACACAAGGTTGCAGAGTAAGTGTACGCAGTGTGTGAGACCAATCAATTGCTTACCTCAAAGCCTGTCTCTACCACTGTGTTATTTAGAGATATCCCTCTGTCAAGATACGGAGAGGCAGGCATTCAACAACTCACAGAGGACATTTATTTTAGTCTTTATCATTAAAATGAATGTTTCATCCAGCAAGAGGAAGATTAATATAGGAAAATAACTGCAGTCCTCTCCAGCCCCTGCCGTTACCTATGTCGACCAGCGCGTTCTGCACTGCGCCATGGGATACACCTGCCGGAGCTGCGGTGTGGCTGTGGCAAAACATCTGGACTCGGCCTACTGGATGAATAGGACCTTCGAGGGCCTGGGGCGTGACAATATTAAACATAACATCACATCACATTACATGGGGACATTTAAATGACCACGTGCTCTGAAAACATTTAACTCAAGAGTAGCCAGCATAAAACATAGGTAACCTTAGATTCAATTGTTTCGCTGGTTAACCAAGTAATGTAGATTGCTAAAATTATTAACTGTGATGCTACTTCCTGGCTCCAGGAAAGATATGGTAGCTGTAGTTCTATTTGGCCATATATGTGGATGGGTCAAGATGGTGTCGGCGTTTGGGGGCACAGTGGACAGTTAAAAGTAATGGCTCAGGGACAGTTAAAAGTAACTTGGGTTGTGTTCAACAGGGAGAATAAATGTTTCCAGATTAGAAAAATTATTAACTAACAAAATGGGGTGATTGTATTTCTCCTACCTCACACATTTACAAGTGTGTAATATACATATATATGAATGTTTTTGTTCCCAATGACCAACCCTCTGGGTCATTGTCAGGGTTGTATGGTCTAGATGGCGTCCCGGTTTTAGTTGATCTCCACTCATTTGGTATCTAATAAACACAACTGTGAGGCCTTCATCCCATCAGTGAGGGGTCAAGGATCAAAGGAAATGTCATGGAATCAAACACAGCATTGTGAGTGTAGCTCAGTGGCATCTGTTCACACTGGGCGATGTCATCCATGAACAGTGTCTCTTGAGTAAGATGAACATTTTAAGAGAGGATAAAAATTACCTTTTTTAAATGTTGCTTTTCCTCTAGCTGTATTTCCCAGTGTTTTTCTCTTAACAGGGATTTCCTTGAGGGATGGGGGCTTGATCCAGGAGTACTAGAACATAAAACACAGAGCATATATTACTGAGAAACTATAATTATCAACTCTGAGATCCTGAAGATACTTTACACATCTTCCTTCGCACACACACAAGTTTGTACAGCTAACCTCATGGGGACCAGAAAATAGAAATTGCATGCTCCCTTGCCCTTATCTTAACCCAAAACCTAACCTTAACCTAACCCTAACCTTTACCTCAATAAAGTAACATTTATGACTACATTTTACCTAGGTGTAATGCCTAACCTTAACCCTAAACTTAACCAACAAAGCCTGGACCTTATAGAAACCCAAATTCTTACCCTAAAATGAATTATAAATGTGACCCTGAGCCAGAAATCGACCTTTGCCTCATGGGGACATTTCTTACCCTAATTTCTTGTGGTTTTACTATACTCATGGGGACATTTGGTCCCCATGAGTATAGTTAGACCAAAAACACACACACACACACACACACACACACAATTTCCTTTTAAACAACAGGTCCCTACCTTAGAGGACTGGCCGTTAACGAGAACTCTTTCGATCACAGTCTTCACCAGGTCGTTGTCTATGAGGGAAGTATGAGTAGATAAAATCACTATTATTTCCATTACCAGCATAGGGTGTATGGTTTTGACTGGTGAAGTGATTTAACTAATCCACCCACTCAGACCAGTGAAAGTAGATTTTTACCAACTAAGGGGTTCCTCCTGATGTCCAGAACACAGAGAGTGGTGTTGGATTTTAGAGCCTCCAATAGAGCAAGTGTCCCCTTGTTGGACAAACCACACTTCTGCAGATCAATGGCTAAGAAAGAAACGCAGAAAGAAAATCAGTAGTCAGCAACATACGGTCAATCCCATGAATGACGTTTTGACACGGTGTTCCCTATCGAACACCACCCAACCCTGGAATCCAGCTCAGAAAAGCGAATTCATTTGATAGAAGGTAAATGAGACTGAATGTATTCCCTAACCTTTGACCCAGAAGTCCTCAGCCAGTTCCTTAGCAAGGGCAGCTGCCCCTCTGTCTCCCACCAGTGTGTTGCAACTGAGAGTGACCCGACGGAGGCCTCCCATGCCCTCAAATTCAGGCTTCCTGTACCTCAGAGACTCGGCCCAGGCTACACTGTGCCTCTGCATGGCCTGATGCTGCAAGGCAGTGGAGAGGTCAGTCAAGTGGCGCCCTCACACGCAACCCCCAACACCACACACTGACCACTCCCCATGACTCCTTGAATAAACACTTTGGATAAACAATGCTTTCATTGACAGAATTGCGACTGAAAATGAATGAGTTTGTAAGGTAGCACCATAGGTTTGCCATAGGAATTTGATAACTACGTACAGCTCTGGTAAATATAAGCTAAAAACTCAGTAAATACATTGCATATTCTATATACTTCTAATCATTTTAAATAATCTAAAACTACTTGATTGTTCAACCAGTTTTTCCTTCTACAGCAACTGTTTGGTCTCTCCTTTGTCTATTTTCAATATCCTGATTTTGGTATCACTTACTGTCTGGCTTAATTTCAATGTTCCATAACAAAACATTTGCTTATTTTTAACCATTGTTTATGTTGGCAAAGATACTCCTGAAGAATCCAACAACACTGCTGGTCCTGATTTTTATTTTGTTTTTGCTAGCGCACAACACGTGTGCATAACTGGGAGCTGCCGTATCATGTGGATCAAATCAGAGCATTATGTTAGAAATGTAAAGCGAGTAATTCAGCAGAAGATTAGCAAAGCAAGGGAGGACGAGCTCAACTAGTCCAATGTAAGTAAATGCAACTAAAGAACAAATACATAAGCAGAATGTAATCCACACACGCGCAGGAATTTGTTTTAAAAATAAGTATGTCATTTCAGAGAAGAGATCTGCAGAAATGTATTGTTTTATATGTAAGTACTTCCATGCACTTTCTTTCAATGTGTCATACTGTCCATAACCTCCAGAGGGAAACAGAGCTCCCAGTATTGACAGTAAAGACAGCTCATAACAGTAATCCAGTACCTTGATGATGTTGGCCATATGCTCTGCTCCTCTCCAGGTCAGATTGCAGCCAGTGAAATCAACTGTCTTTATAGATGTAGAGTATTTCACACTCTGGCAGATAGCTGAACATTAGAAAACATCAATTAAACTTAACAGATAAACTATTTTGTCATAACATGCAAACAAATTTGACCATTTCTCCTTCTCCAACAACTTAGTCTTACTCACCCTCTAAACCCTCATCTGCTATAGGACAGTATGCAAAGGACAGATTTTCCAAAGATACATTTTTGGCTAAACCCTGGAGAGTGAAACAAACTGGTGTTAATGGGGGCAGTGCAGAACTTTAAGATGGTTCAACCTCCGTAACTACCTTGGTGAGAGTAATAAGGTCTCTCCCTCTCAATGGAAGGCCGTGGAGTTGGAGGGTCTTGAGGTTTGGTGATGTGGTCAGACACTCTTGGAGCGCCTTACACAGTCTGAGTGTAATCTCCTTGGAGCGGATGGCTGGAGTCTTCTTCCGATAGCTCGACCTGTACCTTTCTGCATTGGGTAACGGGAGTACAGAGACAAGAAATAAGAACAGGTAATAAAGCAAAGGCCTCCAACCTCAAAATGTTTAGATATTTACCTGGCTCTCCGATGCTGAGACCACTTTGATAGCTGCTGCTGACTGCGACATGGTGCAGATGTTTATTGATTGTCAGACAGTTGAGTATAGGAGTCCAATCTGTCAGTTTGAGACGATCCCCGTTAAAGGCGAGAATCCCTTGACTCAGATTTGCCTTGACTGCGGTCAATGGGACTGAGTCCTGCATAGCACATGCATAATCATAATAAGCCTCGAAGTCGTGGGATCCTCTGTGCCGAATTTGAACACTGTCCAGCATTTTAAATCTAAGTAGCGGCAGGAGAGAATAAACGTAAGTATGCAAGACAAAAAATAGGCATTGGCTCCCTAAAATCGTACCTTGAAAGTTGTACTGTATGACGCAATGGCGTTAACAGGATTTCCATGAATGTGGAGAGGTCAGACACCACTGTACAGCACGGTAGTACTTTAGCTAAGTAGCTTCACTTCACTAGCTAGCTAGCTGCAACTGTACAGTACAGTATCCACGGTACTACCAGTAGTTACAGGACTATAAAAAAAGATACCAGTGAAAGTGGTGTCTTTTTACGGTAATATTGACAAGTATAGTATGCTAGTTAGTTTGCACAAATAAAGGCAGTTATCAAATTATCAACTATACCTTTCATCACATCGAATAATGCACAATCTTAGCTGCCATTTGTTTTCCAACATTAACCTAAGCGAAAGCTAGCTATCTAGTTTATCTAAATATAATATTTGAGGCTATGATACCATGTCTCGGACATAAACTTTTACTAGATAGTAGTAGTTCTGGCTACAGTACTAGAGTGTTGCTAGATGGTGAAGTTAGCTTAACATTAGCCAGCTGTCCGAAACTACTAGCTATTATTAATAATGAATTGCTGGAATGCCATTATGTTTAAAACGCCACCCAACAAGATAGGTACCCTACAAACAACAGCTCACCTGTCAGATTCTCAAGCGTTCTCAAGATGTTGTTGTTTCCTTGGTTTCCCAAACGCGACGCCAAAAGCCAAAGTGCAAACCCTGACGTAAATAAACTAGCAACAATAAGAGTAGGCCACAACGCGCCACAAAAGTCGAGCGAGGTCGATTCCTAAATTTCCACTAGTTCCGCCTTCATAATAAAAGGCAGTCAGTAAAAGTAATCAAAATTAAATTTACACTTTGATGCAACCTTACGAGAATAGGAAACGAAAAGGGGATATTGGTGAAAAGGGGATATACATCCCTTTTACTGTTAATATCTTGTCATAGACCCAATTGCCTGGAATTCCTACATAAAAAATCTGTTCAACTGTACTGAAGTTTATACAGCATATCTGCCAAGCCTTTGGACCTATTATGTTTTATGGTTTATATTGGTAATATCAGACCATGCCTAAAAAGGGCTGCTTTCAATATTAGAGTTGGGCTACAATGAGTTTATTATAATTTGCATACTTTTCCAAACACACTTGTTAATTGCCTTTGGGACATGCACTACATGTACAATGTATTTTATAAACATGATGACTTTATCATTCAGTTTTTCAAAGAAGATATTTTTTATCAATATATTTTAGTTTAGGCATATTATTTATTGTAGTATTTGTCTCCCTGCCAACCTTAAAAAACAACATGTTTTCAGGAAATAATTGAGAAATACTTTATTTACATGACTTTATTTACATTATGGTACATATCTCTGTTCCTAGCAATCCTATTAATTCCAGGAACGGACAGCAAACCTTCACACAGCTCATCACCCCATCACTGACATGCCTGAGAAACAGACAGATTTCTATGACTATCCTACAACATGATTATATAGACAACAAGCATAAAGGTTCTGGTCATCTCTTTGCTTCTCTGTGGCCTTTACTCTAAGGGGAGCAGCTGGGCAACAGGCTGTGACAGTGGGAAAACCCAAACATGTTCCCATTCTGGAGGAGGCAAAAGAAACCTGGCCACTGGAACCACTAAGCGATGCATAACTGGTCAGAAATAAAATCTGAGAGCTGATCCTAGCCCCTAAGGTTTGTGCACTGCCCTGACGGTTGGTACCTACATCAGTCGCTCTGTTTCTTTTTCATCATCTCATGCTTGCCGTGGCACAGAGGAACACTGCAACAACACTGCAGTCAAAGCTGTCCTCCATTCAGAACCTCTGACAGTAACACTGCCTGCAGCAGTGAAAGACAATGGCCAATCAGCACAATGCCTGGACCGGTGAATTCTGTCTTCAGGATAGATGGCTTTAGATTGACGGTGTAGGATTCTACTACTGTGAATCATTTGGGACCAGGGCAGCCGTAGCACCAGGAAGACACCCGAGGAGAGACACTGTGGCCGAGCCAAATCCATCGCAAAACAAGGCCAGGTGCGGCCCATCAAGAGGGAGGAGGCCAGATATGTTGGAGAAGGGCTAGGTTTGAATGACTTATTCATGGCTAGAGCGCTCCTTGGTGAGCTAGGTTGCTTTGACCCAGGCCACGGGCCATGTACAGGGAACACACCAATGCCAATAAGAGTTGTTTGTCAAAAAGAACCCTCTGACTCGAGCTCATTTCTTCAACAGTCTTGCTCCAGTGTGCCATCTCATCCAATGGCTTACACCAGGGGCGTCAAACCGGTTCCACGGAGGGCCGAGTGTCTGCAGGTTTATGTTTTTTCCTATAAATTGGTTCCCATTTCAGACCTAAACAAACAGGTGAGGGTAGAAACTAACCAATGAGTGACGTAATTGATCAATCAAGTACAAGGTGAGAGCAAACAACTGCAGACACTCGGCACTCCATGGAACCGGTTTGACACCCCTGGCTTACACTATAAAAATTGGTACAGACACCTTGATGTAAAAGGAGCTGAAAAATTGTTATTCTATGTTTATTTACATATTAAGTGATTTTTCACTATGTATTATAGACATTCATACATATGAACTTAATATCTGTTCTAGTAGTCTATCATTGAAAGGTTAATGGTTAACAAATGTTTCGATAAGTTGTAAATGCAGGACCAAAAGGTTTGCTTTTAATTGCCTAGCTTGCTTGATCCTCAAGATAACATACTCTCGGTCATACGAGATGGCCCCAGAAACCGATTGGAGTGTGTCCCTAGTTGATAAGAGGGTCTATTCTTCAGGACAAGTCTAGTTCTAAGGTTGGACCTCCACCCCCACAATTTTAGTTTCAGGATGTATACCAGAGTGTGGTTTGGACAGCTCTCTTGCATTTTCCTCATATTTGCATGAATCTTTGCACTTGCAAACTCTCAAATCTCCAGAGAATATTTTTCGTTGATACTTGTACTGTAATTGTAATACTGTCCTTAAATATAAAATTAATTTGTCACATTAATGACTTGACTATTTGGAATACATCTAAAATGGGTGCAAATCCCAGTTCCTTCAATGTGGACTGCAAAGCTGGCAACCACCTGCACAACTCAGTGGACTGGTCAAAGGATCACTGTGGCAGAGGTGCCCCATTCATCTGTGTGATAAAGTCCTGTTAAGACTGTGGTTCCTAAGTATATTGCATATTATTTCTTTTTGGAAATGTACTTTCGCAGACTGGCAGCAACATGTTGGCTAATGTGGACATGTTTCCCTGAGGAGGAGGCCCTTTATTTCAAGCACAGGTTGACTTGATTCCCCTGACAGCAGATCTGGGACACAGCACATCCCTCAACTATCTTAATTCTTTTTTGTGACACCATTTTATTGCTGAAATGGGTTGCTTAAGTCACTAAAACTAAATTCCTCAGTGAGATAAACTCATTTTAACTTTCACTCTTTATTTGGGTTGGAATTTAAATAGATCAGCAATGTTTGGCATTAATACGTGTCTGAGAGCTTCAATAAACTTGTCTTTGTTGTCCTTTTGTTGCATTGCTTTACTATGTACAGTATAGCTTTATTCCTTTGTTGGCTAGTCTCCACAGATATTATTTAGCAACATGAGCACAGTGGTGAATGCATTCAACCTTTGTTAATGGCTGTCAAATATAATTCAGTTGGTATGTATTTAACATGTTTTGTTATAACATCATGTATGAAACTCTTCCAGAGTTAGCTGCCAGAGTTGTCAATGGCCACAAAAGGTTTCTGGTTCTAGAAGGTCAAGAAGCAGGTTTTTCTTCTGTTCATCACAGATCAACCAAATCAAAAACACAGGAGTGATTATAGTGATACTTGATTCATCTTAACTACCGTGTGTATGTTTCAGACAGTGGAAAAAGTGTTTGAACCTAAAGAATTGCATAAAATAACTGTTTGACAATGCAGTGTCCTTGTTTGGTGAACCTCTTTAAATCTACTATATTATGCAGTGATATAATTTTCATGATATAATTTTCACTTTTGGCCCACTCGATTTTGGAGGACATTCAATCCAGTAGGAAATATAACCAAAATCAAAGGAGTAATCCACAAGGTCATCAACTAGGTCCTTGAACTTTCCACTAATGCGGCTACTAATATCATGGCCAAGGAAAATATCCATTGTAATTAGAATGCAGATATTAGCTTGTGTTTTTTCAGCACTGGTACTGAAGTGTATTCCAAGCTTTAATATTCCAAGATATTTATGTTAAACGAAGTTGAGCAAGACCTGAAGCCTAGACCAGTAACATAATTTTAAGATGTAAATTCAAGCTTGCTGATCAGTTAATTTCGATGTGCATAATATATAGCACGTTCAGAAGCTATTCAACTTTCACTACCAATTCCTGTGTTATCAACTTACTTTATCAGTTATTAAATTAGATTTTTTGTTTTCAATCTATACACAATATCCCATAATGACAAAGCCAATTTATTGAAAATAAAAAACGCAAACATTTCATGTATGCTGACCCTTCACTCAGTACTTTATAGAAGCACCTTTGGTAGCTATTAAAGTTACGAGTCTTTCTACTTTGGTATCCTTCTATGGTCTTTTCACGTCTGTGGTTTTAGCTGTCTAGGATTTAAATCCAGACTTTAGCAAGACCACTCAAAGAGATGTACATACTTGCCCCAAAGCCACTCCAGCATTGTCTTTTCTTTGTGCTTCAGGTTGTTGCCATTTTGAACAAATAATCTCCAGTATGCTTTGAATCAGGTTTTCTTGAAGGACCTCTCTGCATTTTGCTCTGTACATTTGTCAATCAATCAATTACATTTATTTTTTAAAGCTCTATTTACATTAGCAGTTGCCACAAAGTGGTTTTACAGATGCCCAGCCTGAAACTCCAAAGACCAAGATACAAAAAGAATTGAGGTACAGTAGCTGGGAAAAACTCTCCAGTAGGGTCGAAACTTAGAAACCTAGAAAGGGGGCAGACTCTGAGGGGTGGACACTCTTCTTGCAGTGCTGGGTGAAGTTTATAAAAGTACAAGACCTTTAAGGTCACATCAATATTTTAGCATTTTCAAATGACCAGCAGGTAAACAAATGTAGGTGGGGCTGTGTCCAGAGTCTTTAAGCAGGATCCAGATCAGACAGAGTAGACAAGAACAGGGACAGATGGGCTGTGGGCAGAGACAGTAGGTATCAAATGGATCAAATGAATCAGAATCACAACCAGGAGGATTTTGGACATGGACAATTATTAATTGCCAAGGCAGAAAGTCTTTAGGTGTGGTCCTCATGTCCTCCTAAGATTCAACAGGACATTAGAAAGAGCATTCCTTGGATCCAAAAGGACACCTCCGCATGTAATTCAGACTGACACTAGTCCCCCATCATATAAACAAACCCAATGTAAACAACTGGGACTTAAGAGAAGACAGACTGACCCTAGTCCCCAGGCACAACACAATAGCAGGGTAAAACTAGGGAATGAGATGAGGGCAGTCCTAGGACACTGTGGCACCAGACAGAGGACGCTTAATCATAGACCTTAATGAATAGATTTGTTTTTAGTAGGAACTTAAAGGTTGAGACCAAGTCTGTGTCTCCCACATAGATTGGCAGATCATTGGCAGATCATCACACTAATGGAGCTCTATGGGAGTAAGCCATGCCTCCAGCTGTTTTTCTAGAAATTCTAGGTAACGTACAGTTTTTTTGCCATAGCGTACGTGCCATAGCCTTGGCTGCTGAGAAGTATTCCCATACCCCAACCGCAAAGGTATAGCCTACAGGACAAGAACAACATTTCAGTGCTTGTAGTAGGAAATGATCATTGGAAAAATGTATTTCTACTGGTAAATGTGTGTAAATGTTAGAATTTCTTGGCATGGTAGAAGCAGGATAAACGCAAACGTGCTGTTTACCTGTGATACCTCATATTATGGATGCATTTTTGTCACACAAATGTATCATTGTTGACGTTTGTATTTAATACATTAAATAAGTGAGCTGTGGTGAAATGCCCCTTTAATAAATGCCACATAATGATGGTATTGGTATTATAAATGTATACGTGTCATATTAAAGCAATTTCTAAGGGCCTTCGATGTTAAAGAGAAGCTAGTATATATCTCTGGACTTGAATAGGATTTGTGCATAAAAATGCCAGACTTAACCCAACCATGCATTCCGCTAATACTTTGTCCATAGACAAGTTACAGGGTAATGATACAAATATGCCATTTTGTAATTTGAGTGAACTATCCCTTAGTCTAAAACAAAATGTGCAGAAAAAGAAGCAGACCCAATATTTTCTGAAGGCATCATAGGTACTTCAGGAAATTTGGGAACTACAGTATCCTGTACATTACCCCACAGACAGGATGCACAGCAGTGCCCTATAATTTCAGTATGGACAACTAAGAAGCACAATATTTCTTTGTTTGTAACGTAGATCAGACTATTATAGGCTAATCAAAAAAGAAAGGCTTTCCTGTAGGACCCCAGAGGTTCTGCCAATCATAACGTTCAAACATTCGGTAGCATACCTATAGATACCCTTTAGGGTAATTTTCTTTTGTACTGTGGCTCTACAATATCTACAGACCTGGACTTTATTTTAAAGTATGTCAGTTTGAGGTACTGGATTTCAAGGAATTGAAACCTCGACATATGAGGTTGTGGGCTTCACGTTTTGAATGGCTCAGTTTTTCCTATGAATCAAAGTTACTTGAAAATAAACACTATTTTGTGGACTGTTCTTTCAGATGAAAGGACCCATTCAAAGTTGATAACATTTTAGACAAATGTAGCTGATCCACTTTGATTGCTGGTTTACTTAGGCACTGCCATAGTATAATACATACTTTTCCTTTCACGTGCAGCTGAGCAAGCATAAGGTACATATATAATTATTTCAGTAACGTATGTCTAGGAGCGGGTAATGAAATTCAAACAGCTTATAATTATTTCAGTAACGTATGTCTAGGAGCGGGTAATGAAATTGAAACAGCTTGTCGATTCCACAGGTCATGGTGTTATAGGCATAGGCCTACTTTGGACTCGCTTTTCTTCTAAGGACACTCCCAA
Organism: Esox niger; assembly: GCA_016801105.1. NCBI lineage: Eukaryota > Metazoa > Chordata > Actinopteri > Esociformes > Esocidae > Esox > Esox niger. Next base: position 20,035 of record JACXGJ010005245.1, read on the forward strand.
CCATTGTCCAACGTCACTGGCCAGGAGTGCATGGTCTCTGTAATGAAAATAAACGGGAATTTCGGAAAGGGAAAGAAGCTGGAGGAAAAATAAGATTTTCAATCTTTATTATTGGTCATACAAACGTTAAGCGTAATAATCGAAGTTTCCCTATTATTGAAGGCACGCGGGTGAAGGTTTTTTTTCGTTTTGGGAAGTAGGCTAAACATGAGATTGGCGTTTGCGTGCTTTTTTCGCTAGAGAGATAACTGTATTCCTGCCTAGCGGATTGGAGTGAAAGTCCGCCATATTCTGCCTTACCACGCCCGGGAGTCGAGCTATTGGAGATAAAGCGTGCACATTAATTCATTTATCTGCAATCGAACGGATGGTAGAATTACTGAACGTATAGCATATGATAAGAAGACAGACATATGTGAATCGGGCGACCTAGCAAGGATGAAAACGGTTATCACATAGAAGACTACGGATGATGCCTTAAACGGATCTGTTGATCATATTGAGAAGGACATCATCCGATACCCAATTAACATTTTACTGACATTTAGTTAACTCCCCGAGCCACTGTTTGCTGACTGACCGACGGTCAGAAAGCAAGACGAAAGGCGGGGGAGGGGGCAAGAATTTCTCCAACAGGCTAGCATATATTTTCCTTTCTCTCCATCTGTGCTATGCCACTTTATATTAAACGCGTCCATGTTTTTTTCTGCAACCGTGAGAGCGTGATTTGATATCAGTTCATTGTAAACATTTATTGTAACTGGAATCTGAATAAAGGAGCAGGAAAAGTGAATTTAAAAGAATGACCCTAGACTCCATAATGGCGTGTTGCCTCAGCGAGGAGGCGAAAGAAGCCAGACGGATCAACGACGAGATCGAAAGGCAGCTCCGCCGGGATAAGAAGGATGCTCGCCGCGAATTGAAGCTGTTGCTTCTCGGTAAGCTAACGATGTTGATGAGATGCGTAACACAACATTAAATTCTTAGTGCTGCCTGAGGAACTCCTGCCAAACAGCATGTAACTTTGTAGCCTGCAACACAAGCCAAACTGAGGAGCAGACCTCAATTTCACGTGAACTAAAACCATTTTGAATATCAATACAACCATTTACAAACCATATTTATGGTATCTATGAGCAGTTAATTTTCACAATAGCCTAACTACGATAAGCCTACAGACTTGTGATTACCAAATAATTCCAGGTGGTTTCCGTCTGTTTACTGAGAGTGACGAGGCCAAAGTCTAGGCATTTTATTGGTAGACATTAGGCCTACAGGTTCGAGAAATCCTCAGCTAAATGCCTGTTTACCTGTAGTTTACGTTACATGTAACACCTACAAATTCCTGAATTGTTATAGTCAGAACGTTTGTCCCAACAATCTGTGCACTCTTATCTGTGCCCAAGTACCAGTCTGAATTACAGGTGGCTGTTTTATTTAAAGGTACAGTATGGGGTATTGGAAATATGTTCAACAGATATTTAAAAATGTTTGCCTACCCATCAACCTGTTAAGAATATATGTTAAATACATGCATAAGGTTTTCATCAACTTTCCGTTTTATCATAACCTGATATTAGGGTTTATTAGTGGGCACTTTCTCTTTAACACAATGACAAGAAGATTCAGATGTTTAAATGTATGCCAACCAAAAAGCCATTCATTGCAACGTTCACCCATGTAGCTCTATGCAATTTCCACTGAACATTTTCCACAAGAACAAATGTACTAAAAGGCCAGTGGAAATGTAGTGTAATGTAACATAACAGTAAAATATTTTTTATGTGCTTGATTATTATTAACATAATGACTTCATGGTTCCCTGATAAGGGAATATTTATGAATACTATTTATATTGTGGTGACACAAAGGGTCAGAAACGTCATTAAACCTTACATTTGTACTATTTCAGATTGTCATTCTTACATGGATTTTTTCATAAAACTTTGTTTGTTTTTAAAAGTTGTCATTTCCAAATCTGTTGCTGTTTGCTACAATAGCCTTGTGTGTGTTTACTGATCTAACTTGTTGATGAATGTTCCAAGGGAGCAGGTGTTTGGTGCTGGGATAGACAGCATTTTTACACGAATGTCAGGCAAGACTTCAGCAGGGGGTCATTATAGTCAGGTTTAACATGAGCCATGCTTTTCTTACTGAAAGCTAACCAGGTATATTTTCAAAGATAACATTAGCTAGGGAAAGGCCAAAGCGGTGTTTGTTCCTGGAAGACGAACACGCCTATTGACCATGTCTTTGAGCTGCTGGTGCTGCAACATGTAGAAATAAAATTCATAGCTGAAACCTAAAGATCTGGTTTCGCAGAGACAGCTTAACTCTAAAATGGATATGAAACCTGCCATTAAGATTTTGATGTGTTAATAATTTCAAAGATTGTTCTGAAAACCATGTTTTAATCACTTTATACTTATATTAGGTCTTGACACCAATTATTTAAAGCAAAGTAAGGTGTTTGAATGCCTAATTAAGTACTTGTCCCAAAAGTTTTATATCAAATAAAGTGTCAATAAACATATAAACCTATTGTCCGAATTATGCAGAAAGCCCCTTTGACAGTTTATTAGTGTAGGCCCACTCTTGGTCCAAATTGTGCAATTGTAAATGCCAGCTATCTAAGGCACGGCCCTCCCACGCCAAGATAGTTAAAAACGGGCCAGTGATGTCTGAGAGCATGGATTTAGATAGTTGACCTTAAATGATCACTACATTTAATCTGGTACTGCTTACAAACAAAGATATTCAAATCAGTAATTCATGTTCTGTCCCTGGAGTAGGATAGGGATCTATAGGGGTCAAAATGAAGTTTTAGCTGGTGCATCACTGTTGAAGGTCTACCATTTCAGTGAGGTCAACTTGGTTGGTCTTCCAGCTGATGCCCTGTGATGATCCATCATTTTGGCACAGGTTTCAGCCAATTAAGTTAGAAATGGGATTGCTGGACCATTGTTTGTCCAGAATGTGCAATCGTAACATTCAAAAATGTGTTTGTTCAAGAATTAATTATGTATTTTTCTTAGTAACACTCATTTGTATCTAACAGAGGAGTTTCATGCTCTCCCAGATTACTTTTTCAGAAATTGTTCATGAAAGCTTAATTTAATTAGCAAAACATTAGCATGCTAGCCAAGCCAGTTACAATTAATGTAAAACAAATAAGATTATGCTCACCAGCTAGCTTCCCACAATTATTTTTACCAAAATCTAGCTAACATTTTAAGTTCATACACAGTCAAGCTACCTGTTCTATGGCAAGTCTATGCTTGAATCAGCTACTCCTGCGCCCATCTGATGCGGAGATGTAACTATCACAGTTAAACATGCTAATCTACAGAATTGTTTCTGATAACATTTCCTGTAGAATTTTTTGCCAGATGTCCATAACTTGTGAGTATAATGTTTTTAATGCTATTGTATTTGCATATTTATATATATATTTTTCTTTTTAAAGCACATTGAATTGCTTCTTTGTTTGAATTGTGCTATATAAATAAGCTTGGTTGCTTGCAAGCAAAGCATTTTTTTGTTTTTCATTTGATTTAACTGGTTAAATAACACTTAAGTAGATGAAAGATGTTTATTTTAGCAAGGTCATGCCACAGAGCTTTTGATAGGAGAGGTGCAACATCACTAGACTAATGGGAATTCTTGCAAAGCAGAGGCTGATATTGTAACGTGTTTTGTATGGGTCCTACAGGAATCTGTTAGGGACTGGATTGAAATTAGAGTTAAGTCGGGAAAGGACGGGACCGGATATTCAGTCCACAGGAATGGGCACTACTGAAATAGATACTTTTTTATTGCTGCCTTCTAAGTTGGGCACATTGGCATTTCACTTCCACCTCCAAGCCATGTTTGTGTATTTACACTATATGCAGGAAAAAAATATATTGGTTGACTTAAGCTTATGTTTGAAACGGGTTGAATACTCTAATAATTTGACCAAGTTATAATGTCTAATTAACCTTAACCCTTACCTAACCGTAACAATAACCCTAACCATTTTAGAATAAAACATACATTTTGTCATTTAAGATTGGGAAGCTAAGCTCTGCCCTCTCTTTGGTCAACCAATCACATTCATTTCTGCCTTATGTGCAGATCTGTTTCCAAAGCATGTTTGATTTGCTACAACTCCCCACTCCCTAAGGCATGAGTCATTGTAAAGCTTGCATTGATTAAATTGTTTCTCTGAACAGATTACAAATAAAGACATTGTGTGATATTAGTTTGTTAGATGGCATTATCTCTCTCCAACTGATTTTTACTTTTTAACAGATTGGCAGACATGAATTGCTGGGACCAAATAGCAAACTTGAAATATGTTTAAAAAAACATATGCAGGGGGGTGATTTTATCAGGACAGAAAAGTTCTGCTGTTAAATAACTTTTGCAGGACTGGGGCCGTACATACAGTAATATTTAAAGGACTTGTTAGGCTTGGCATGACACGTCTACAAAGCAAACTTGTCAGACTGGAGTATGGTGTTTCATATCTAATGGGACAAAATGAAAAAATGCATCCAATGTTGTTCATTATCTTCATCTAAATTGAGAATCTAGATTGGAACTGATTTCTTACATGTGTTTTTAAGTTAATTTCAGACTGGGACGCAGGTGAATAATGGCTTGTTGTTAAAAAATGACCACAGGGGCCTTAAAGAACAACTCAGGCTAAGTGGAATTTCACCAAAATGTTAATCTAGGTTGAATTATCCCTTTAATTTCTGGGGAACTATAGTTTTAGGACCAAATATTGGCAGTGTTATATGGCACAAAATGCACTTAATCATCATTATAGTTTTCTTGCTAAAACCATGAGTACCACCTGTCAAACCTGCATTTCTCTCAAAACAAAGGCTGTATTTTTTGACAAAAATAGTGCAGTTGTGGTGATTTGTGATTATTATTACATTGCCTGACTTACTGTACACCAGTAAAACACATCATGCGCAAATGTACATTTCCTGTAAAATGTTGTATGAAACTTACTTGTATTTTTCATTGCTAATTTCTGTGAGGTATGGTCATGGCCAGAAGCCTGCATTGCATTATGTTACTGTTACATCAATAACACTTGTCCAACTCCGACTCTCACAACAAGGGGTGTACCCATGGGGACACCTTTACACAAGTAGTGTCTCACTACTTTGGAAGGTGGCCCTTCAATAGCGACTTGGGAACAAAATAAGCTAGTGGCTTGAGACTTCACAGATACTTCAAGGAAAACAGACTGTAGTATAAATTGGCCATTAGAAGCAGTCTGTAGTTATTATATAGCTCAACGTCCTCCGCAGGAACTTCTAAATTGCCTTGAAGGGTCAAAATAAAGATTTGCCCAACCAAGTTAGTTATTTGGGAATTGTTATACTTAGCTAGCTGGTTATTTCACTGAGAAGAAGAATTACTTCACACAGTTTTTGTCACATTTGTAGGTAAAATAATCCCACTGTAATTTAAAAACATTATCTTTATTAACAAGTCTTTGGACTGGTACAATAATATCAGGGCACAAGAGAAGATAACTTGTCCCATCGCTGTTTAGATCATCTTAATTAAAAGAGTTTGCAGAATATCCCATGCTTTTTTAAGAAGGTAATTCAGAAGAAGTTCCTACTTGACAAGTGTTGGGGATTTTATTTTGGCAGAGAGACAAGATCTGGGGTAAGGTGTTGTGGGAGCTGATTGGTTGATTGTGTAACCCAGTGCATGGTGTTACACTATTTGTTATTCTTTATTCAATTAGAAAGCTGTGAAAAACTACAATGAAACAAATGCTAACAATAATGTTAGTGGCTGTACTTCGCAGGACTGTCTTCTGTGATACAACCAGACAAAACGGAGGCTTTTTGCAGCGTTTTTGTGTTTCTCAATTCATATTGGATTCCACAAATTAAATTCCCATAAATGTGCCAAGATTGAAAGGCTTCTTGCAAAAAACACAGTGGGCTTCGTTTTGTTTTGCTTCAACAAATTTCAACCAGAATGCAAAGTTGCTGTTTTCCGGCAACTTCTGATTGAATTTGTACTTTCCCATGGTACTTGCGGGAAGTTTAATAGCCATTGTCTACAATGTAGCTAGTTAAATTACCCAGCTTGATACTAGCTAGCTATCTACCTCATGAAGAAAAGTAGCCAACCATCACGAGTGTCTTGCTGACATCTAACATTCTGACCGAAATTGTGGTTTTTCACTGCGAGCAACCAGAAATAAAATGCGTTCACAAACCACACAATTTTTTGCATCACCTCTTCACAATGCTAACAGTACTTCAAACCTTAAGACCTTTAAAAAGACAGAATTCAACAATTTAAGACTTCAATGCCATTTATTTAGATATATTAAGACTTTTTAATTACCGGCAAACATTGTGCCCCCATAAAGACAGGGGAAACTAAAAACAAATATTATCTTAGTTTCAATGTGCCAGTGGCGAGTGCTAGCAAGACAGAGTGAAGAAAATTTGAAAAAAAACCTGCTGTCTTTCAAATCTGCTGTGTGGAAATATTTTGGATTCAGAGTTAAATATGATGACTAGGGTAAGAAGACCATTAACCAAGTATAGCCTGCAAGCATTGCTTTCTATTGTCCTCTACTCGAGTGGAAACAATTCTAACATAATGACGTCATTTAATACTAAATCTATACCATTACCGTGACCCACAAACCACGTTACGTACCGAACCACGGGCCCACTGTACAGTTGCATCCATATACTGACAGAGTGGCATTACGCAGATGCCAACGATTTAAACAGCTGTAAATTCATGCGACGATCAGCACGTTCCATCAAATGCTCATAGAACAAACCGAAAACCCGTCTTTTGTGTTAAGGTCTAGGGAATGTGCAGTCTACTCCCTGTCATCTTCCTGGAACCTTTCAGAGACCATAGATAATTTTCACTTGACGCTTAATCTGTCAGAAAGTATCCATGTGACAAAGAGGGGGAAAAACTTTAGCCATGAAGCAATACACCTGGGCAGTAACGGTGTTCAGATACGCTGTGGCATTAAAGCATTGCTCTGTTGGTATAAACTGACCTAACTTGTGCCAAGAAAACATTCCCGACACTATTACATCACCACCAGCTGCCTGTACTGTTGACACTAGGCAGGATGGGTCTATTGAATTACTTCCTACACCAAATCTTGACACCCATCAATCAGCATGACCCAGGAACAGGGTTCGTTGAGCCAATATATTTGACAAACCCATGATTTTCCACTTCTTAGCTGTCCAGTTCATGTAATCAAGATCAAATCAATGTTGGTAAAAACGATCAGTGTGTCTTCCGGTTTTTAACTAGTAGAAGGGACGCATAGTCTGGTCTTCTGCTGTAATGGCCCATCTTGGACCGGTGAGTTGAGCTTTCCAAGATGCTGTTCTGAACACCCGTCTTATACTTTGACATTTGTTTGTTATATTGCGCGGTTCTTGCCATCCTCCATCAACCTTTGTCATCCTCACAGGATGGCTGCTGACTGGACCTTTTATTAATCCCTAGTTACTTGTGATTGAAAAACATAGAAAGGCAGCATTTCTGAGATACTTTGGTTTATTTCTTTGCTCTTTTTTAGAGCAAAGAAATAAACCAGTTGATCAGTAACTGACAGCCTCTGTACCTGTTGGCTTTATGCAGCAAACCACCATTGTCAGATGACTCACTGTCTATAGGAGTTATGTTATCATGAACGAGGGGGGTACCTTAAACTGGCCACATACTGAGTGTATGTTTAAAGCTATAATGTGGATGTCATAGATGGTGACATCCACAAGAGCTCTGTCTTCAACTGATACACTTGCCCAATTCCTGAGATGGAATTAACCAAAACAAGAGGAAAAGTTGGGTTAATTATTACATCCCTGAAGTTAGCTTTAAGGAAGTCTTCTAAGTTAGGCAGACTTAAGTCAGGGACACTGATGTTTTTGATTGTTCCCAGTACTTCATTTTAAGCAATGTTCTGAAATTGGGCTTTAAATTTAACTGGGTTTGAAAGAACCAGATCTAATACATATGACTGGCCTCTGCACTATTGATATGGGTCCGTAAGCTGGATTTCCCCATTTGCTGCACTGTGTCAGTGACTCAACAACTCTTTGAAATGAAGTATTGGCAATTCACAGAAATTAGGTCTTGACTAACATTAACACGCTTACCAAGGAATTTGTTGAGTTGGTTGAGCATGGCACTTGCAATCCGATCATATAAAAGCATCAGAAAATGACTTCTGTTTAATTATGACTACTTTAACAGTACTAGAGCATTGGCCATGTCTAAATGCCTTGACTTGAATGCAACCCTTTGAATATGACTCAGAATACCAAGACTCCCTAGAACCAGGTACACCATTCAAAATGTGGACACTCTTATGCTAACGGGTCTTGGTTTTCTCATTGGCTGTTTGTCATCTCACTCGAACATTTTTATTCCACAGCCTGATTTACACCAAATGGCTTCCGAGTTTTCCAGGCTGATTGCTTTGCAGATGCCTATCCATATCACACAGTGCATTGATATCAGCTTACCACATCTTATGACATTCAATCTGATTCCCAACTGTATAGTTATGGGGTTGAATAAAATGCATGGCACACATCCATTGGATGCAGTGTAACGAGTTTTATGTAGTCAATCTGAAATGCAACTTTGGACTGACCACTGGGTAAGCAGGTGAGGCTTGAGACCATTTCCCTTGCCATCTATCTCACTTTCTTGGGAACAGAGGGGTGATGGGGTCAGCTAACATATCTTCTATAGATTAGATTAGATTCAACTTTGTCATTGATCATGTACAAGTATAGCACAACAAAATGTAGTTGGCATCTAACCAGAAGTGCAAATAAGAGGGCGTATTAAGTATATGCACATTACAAGTGGAACGTACAGATGTGCAATGAAGGAAAATAGATGAGTGCAGAAAGTGTACAAGTGTTAAGTATACTGTATGCTACAAGTGGAATAAATAGTTTTGCAAGTACAACTGGCAAATCTAAATGGCCTTCTAGATGTGCAATCGAGGCAAATTGAATGTGCAAAGTGCATGTGCAGGGATAGCAGCAGTGAGGTTCCCGAGGTAGACACGTACCTGTAACAACTGAAAACATCCATTGTCAGACTTTGCAAGGCAGTTTCAGAATCCAGTAGTACAAAGGGAGTAGCGCAACAAGGTCCCTGAGAGGCAGTGGGTATGGTTGAAAGAAACTGTTCCTGAGTCTGCTGGTGGAGGAGAAAAGAGACCTGTACCGCCTGCCTGACGCTAGGAGGGCAAATGGTTTGCGGCATGAATGTGACAGTTTCCTGATGATGCCACGTGCCCTGTGCAGACACCGCTTGCGCAGGAGGTCTACGATGGCTGTGAGCTGGGTACCCGTGATGTGCTGGGCGGTTCTCAACAACCATTGCAGGGCCTTCTGGTTGGCTACAGAGCAACCGCTGAAAGCACAGTTAGTCAGAATGCTCTCATGTGCAGCGGTAAAAGTTCACAAAGTTCTTTGAGGAAAGACTGGCCTTCTTCAGCCTGCTCAAAATGTAAGGTGCTGCTGCGCCTTTTTTTTACCAGGTCTATGGTGTTGAGGGTCCAGAAGAGGTCCACAGAGATGTGGACACCCAGGAATTTGAAGCTGGACCCACGCATCACCTCAGTGCCATCGATGTAAACTGGGGTGTGACTGCGGCCTGTAGACGTCCTGTAATCCACAATGAGCTACTTTCTTTGCGTTGAGGGCCAGGTACTTCCTCTCTGTAGGCTGACCTGTCGTTGTCACTGATCCGGCCTACCAACGTGGTTTCGTCTGCGAACTTGATGGTGTTGGAACTGTGTAGAGGAACGCATTCGTGGGTGAAGAGAAAGTACAGGAGGGGGCTCTGTATGCAGCCACAGTGGAGCATCTAACCTGACAGACTGTGATCTATTGGTTTGGAAGTCCAAAGTCCAGTTGCAGAGAGAGGGGCAGATCCCCAGGTGAGTTTGTTGACCAGCCGATTGGGGATGACCATGTTGAATGCTGAGCAAAAGTCTGAATAGCGTAGTCCAATAGGTGTCGATTTTGTCCTGGTGTGTCAGGGCAGGTGGGTCTCAGTGTTCATGGGACCACAGAGTTCCACTACAGCTGTTTGTGGCATTTGTGGCTCTCTTAAGGTTTCACCCAATTTGAACTTAACACATTTTCTTGTGATGCAACATGGATTTCTTTTTAAATTTACTTAGGGCTTTTTGTGACTGATCATGTCAAAGTGAAACTGCACAAATAATTTTTTGAGTGAATTTGGACCTTGTTCGTGGACTGAGTGACCTTAAAATGTTATTTAAACATTAAAAAGTTATAGCAGCACAAACAACATTTTTAACAGCACAAACCAGCATGAAAGGGGCTCATGTCTATTTTGTGTCAATTTGGAGTATGTTGGGGGGCTGGAGATGTCATCACCTAAAATGTGTAATATACACCGATCAGCCTTTACATTATGACCACTGAAAGGTGGATTGGATAACACTGATTATCTCTATCATGGCAGCTGTCAGTGGGTGGGATATATTAGGCAGCAAGTGAACATTCTGTCCTCACAATTTATATTAGAAGCAGGAACAATGGGCAAGCGTAAGGATCTGAGGGAATTTGACAAGGGCCAAATTGTGACTGCTAGACAGCTGGGTCAGGGCATCTCCAAAAGTGCAGCCCATGAGGGTGTCCCCGGTCTGCAGTGGTCAGTACCTATCAAGAGTGGTCCAAGGAAGGAAAACCGGTGAACCGGGGACAGAGTCATGGGCGGCCACGGCTCATTGATGCACGTGAGGAGTGAAGGCTGGCCCGTGTGTTCTGATCCAACAGACAAGCTCAAATTGCTAAAAAGGTTATTGCTGGTACTGATAGAAAAATGTCAGAACACACAGTGCATCACCATTTGTTGTGTGGATGGCTGGGTACATCACGTGGATGGCTGGGTGACTGTGCTTCGTTTACTTAGAGAACACATGGCGCCAGGATGCACTTTGGGAAGCAGGCAAGCCGGCAGAGACGGTGTGATGCTTTGGGCAATATTAAGCCTGTTTTGCCGAATTTTTGTGTTGTGTCGGGGGTCAACTTACATTTTGTCAAGCACCTGGACTATTATTGCGGTATGGACAGTGTCATGGAAGACTAACTCTTATAGAGCTGTCATAGGCCTTTTGGTGACCTCCCTGTCTAATTACCTCCCTAAATAGGGCCCTTCTCCCTGGGTACTAAGATTTCAGGATGACCTGTTTGGGAGATTCTCACTGTTGTACCATATGGTCTACATTTTTTATTCATTTACTACGCTCCGATATTCAAGGATATTCAACTCCTTGGAAATGTTCTTATTTCCAACCGTTGATTGGTGTTTTTGATTTGCCTTGAATGTTTTTTTGTCAACTTTAGCAATCAATTGTTTTCTATTTATAATCAGTTTAGGACAATCAGTTTAGAACAGTTTAGAACAATTTGCAACATTTTATTTCTCACTTTGACATTATGGACTTTTTATGTTGATACGTGGCAGCAATAAATGTGGAAGTCCAAGGGTTGTGAATGCTTCTGAGAGCCTCTGTATACTAGATCTGTATACTAGACGAGTTCTTCACACTCAATGATCTACATGCAATGTTGTATGCGAGACAAGAATTTTGCTGTTTTCTCTACATCCTGTGGGTTTTATGGGGGACGCCGGGAAAGAGCATTGGGTAACACTGTGGATCTCTACCTGAATGCCTGATGACACTACTTTATGAAATGATATACTCTCTATAAACTGTGACTGCTTCCCCAAGGATCATGCCTGGACAAAATGCCAAGTATCTGTAATTTTTACCAGGTAAGTATGCTATGGACCCATTCATATTTACCCCCATGGCCTGGGAGCAGTTAGGGTTAACTGTCGTGCTCAAGGACAGAACAGCAGTTTTTTTCACCTTGTTGGTTCAGGGCTAGAGGTCTTTCGTTTACTTAGCCTACAACTAACCTCTGAACCAGAATCTTCCACACATGCGTACACACACTGTGCGTGTGTGTGTGTGTGTGTGTGTGTGTGTGTGTGTGTGTGTGTGTGTGTGTGTGTGTGCGCGCGCGCGTGCGCGTGCGTGTGCGTGTGTGTCTCTGTCTGTGTCTATATGTGTGTTCTACTTCATTAACAGTGGATTAGTTAACTGAGGAAAAGGGGAATATGTCTGCTCTATTAACCTAAATTCTGTGTTATTGCGATTTTTAAACTCCGTAATTGCTTTGTCTCCCTGAGGACTCAGCACTGAACACATCAAACTCTGAGCCAGTTCGAGCAGTGCCCTAACAGGAACTAGGGTAGTTTGAGGTAGAAGGAGGACATTCTGTGCTGTTCAGAATAGTAGGTAATGGGGAAGTTGGTTCTGATAGTGAACTGTGTAGCTAATGTCTTACAAGGTGATGCGGAAAAAACATATATTCTTGTAAGATACAGTAGGCAGCACACTTGTTGTAAATGGTCACAAGTTAGAAACAGCTCACTGAAGCTAGCTATGCGCAGTAGGCTTTAAATAAACCCAAAATTGGATACTTCCCCTAGAATGGACAGAGATCACTGGGAAATGTCTGGTATGTGGATAATTTACGAGAGTGGGAGAGTGTACATGTGCAACAACAGCACTTAAATATGTTTTTGTTTCTTCAAATACATCTCTTGACACATACTATAGTTTGGAATATACATCGTTAAACTATTGGAAGTTGGAAGAAAAATTTAAAACAGATTAGGGTTCAGTAGTGGTAACCAGGTTACTGAGATTTCTGGTAAATGATAATGTAAAATGTTTGGGTATGATCTAAAATGGAACTGTTAAATGACATATAATGTCCTAATCTGGTTTTGCCTGTCAGAATGGAGTGCAGTTCACAGTGGTTATACGTCGTCTTGCTGCAGTGTAGTCTATGCGCCTAATTTATCTGAAGGATGGATGAATATGAAGCAAGGCTAATTTAGCCATTGTGTCACATTAATTCTTTATGTAAAGATTCATGTATTTTTAGCTGCAGAACCTACTTGATGTGTAGTATTGTCACAGTGAGCATGTGAGCACACTGATGATCAATCTTGAAAAAAAGATTGATCGGGTAGTTCAATCTTCTCTTGCTCATTTACATACCTGCTCTCTCCGCTGGCCTCTCAGCATGTCCCAGGCAAATCTAGGCTAGAATCACTTTTGTTGTTGAGTGTTTTTTGACTATTTTGAAGTGGGACGCATGCTTGCTTTTGTTTGTTATGTAAAATACAAAGCCAAAAGTATGGCAACGATGCGAACAAGTGACAGAGGTGCGACATATGAAATGTTGCTGGTTACTGCAGATTCCTTGTTTCAAGGAGATTCATGCCATCAACTTGGAAGACTAAATTGCAGAATCATTGATGTGGGCAAGAAAAAAGTTGGCCAACTAATGTGTTTTGGCGACAGGGCGGTCGTCAGGAAAACCTGGGACCCCCGAAATGTATATGCTTGGGACCAAGCAAAATACAATCAATGGGCCCTGCCAAGACATGGCACCGTGAATCAATCCCACATTTCCTCACTTTTGCTACGGCGCTCCTTGGAGAACACCGTGTGTATAGAAAGGGTTGTGATAAACCCTTTCTCTCCTCTTCTCTGTAAGGTACTGGAGAAAGCGGGAAAAGCACCTTCATCAAGCAGATGAGAATCATCCATGGTGCTGGTTACTCAGAGGAGGACAAGAGGGGCTTCACCAAGCTGGTTTACCAGAACATCTTCACTGCCATGCAGTCAATGATCCGCGCCACGGAGACCCTCAGGATCCCTTTCAAATATGAGCACAACAAGGTAAGGAGGGAGGAATAGAGAGGTGTGTGTGTGTGTGTGTCTGTGTGTGTGTGTCTGTGTGTGTGTGTCTGTGTGTGTGTGTCTGTGTTTGTGTGACAGTTAGACGGGTTAGTGAGCATAAGGACGAGATGACTCTATCTTTTATGCAACAGCCATCCACAATCACATCCTGTCTGTTTTGGCACTTCCTGTGTGTCACTTAACCAACCCCCGCCCATGTCATCCAGCCAGTGTGTGTCTGAAAAAGAGAGGAACAGTCTGTTGTATTTCTGTTTCAGTTCTCTGCATAGACTGAAACTGCTCATGAATTCCTCTTATTTGATTTCAATTGATGTCTCTTATCCCAAGCCTCTGTCTGACAATGTGTTTGGTTAAATAAAGTGGTGATGTCATTTTCCAGTTACTAAATATTAACCTGTAACTGCTGGTAGTCCCACATGAAACTGGTTAATGGAGGAACTACTTATTTGATATTGACTGGCCATGTCTCATTTGAATCACTATGCCTTGTGCACCATCTGTCCGGGTGGTTACTTGTTGTTATTAGAGGATGTACAATAGTTTCAGTGGTTTCTCGTGTTCTTTAGCATCCACATAGTATTGATTTCCTGCTATATGTATCTGTTATGTTAGCTTGACCCAGTGGAGTACCCATTTTGGTTGTCGAATAACAAACATGGGGATCTTATGAACTTAAATATGTGGTTTCTATTAGGCTGTAAAATGAAAGGGATGCTTCTCTGTTACTCAGGCAGGAGGCTCAAGCATGCCTGCCTGTGCCTTGGCCTGTTCGATCACCAGGGGGCAGTAACATGGCATTCCCATAAATACATTCACCAGGGGGCAGTAGGGCGGTAGCCTGTCATTTCTAGGTTGTCACCAGGTTAAAAAATGACTTCCTTTCTGGATATTTTGTGCCGGATACAGTAGCCATATGTAATGATGTGAGGCCAGATAATGTAGTGAAGTAAGGAAGCTAGGGAATTAATCAATTAGGAAAGGATCCTTTTTCTAAATAACAGTACATGAGATGACTGCAGGAGATGGATACTGTGGGGCCTTCTGAGAGTCCTCTGTAGAGTGGTTTACTGTGTAGGGAAAGAAATGGGTTGATTACAAACTCCTTAGGAGTTATCTGATGAATCTGGGTACTACTTTTGCCAAAGACCACCTGGAACACAGCCACACACGCTGATCGTCAACATTGCCCGTCTCTGACTGAGATATGCTTTAGTGTTATTTATGTGACGCAGAACCTTGAATTCGTATCGTTTGATTAAGGTTGGATTCTGTCGGCTATGATTCGCATGCTTGATTCCTTGGGACGATCGTTTCAATGTGTGTTCTTCACTCAGGGCAACGCTAACGTGGTCAGAGAGGTGGACGTAGAGAAAGTCTGCACCTTTGAGAACCCCTACATAGACGCCATCAAGTGTTTGTGGAATGACCCAGGCATCCAGGAGGCTTATGACAGGAGGCGGGAGTACCAGCTGTCTGACTCCACCAAATAGTGAGTCAATAAAAGGACCATTCCTGGGACTGGTCAACTTGAGTCTCAGGCATAGGACTTGTTTCAATACTTTGTCTAAAAATCTAAACGTATGTACAGCATTAGTTAAAAGTTTCCCAAGGTTGCCAACTTATACCACCATGTATACTTGTATCTCCTGCTGTGACATCTGACCTCGTGTTGGCCTTTTTTTTACTCTGTAGTTACATGAACGCACTGGACCGGATCGCAGAGTCCGCTTACCTTCCCACCCAGCAGGATGTTCTGAGAGTCAGGGTTCCCACCACCGGCATCATCGAGTACCCCTTTGACCTCCAGAGTGTCATCTTCAGGTCTGCCAACCCAGAATCTAACTGAGCTGTTCTTTTTTGGTATTTTACTGCTAATTCGCATAGCCAGTTCAGACAGGAAACCCGTGTATGCCATTGGTCAGTGCCGCATCAGCTGACGCCTGAGATAAACCAATCACGACGTTGGGTTTCATACTGATTATTTAATCGCCAGGTTACTCTGTCTGATATGCGCTGGTCTTACTAGCATGCGGGTGCATTTTTCTTTTATATTTCCAAGCTAGCACACCTGATTAATCTTGAGAACTAATCATCAAGTCTTTGAGCAGATCAAGCAGGTAAGCTGGTTTAGGGCTTTAACAAAGCCACATGGGAGTCGCCAAGGGGAGTCCTGATTGGAGAAAGAGCAATCTACAGAACCGGTTGGCAGGTTCATCGAAACGTTTTTCATATAGAAAACAAAAATGGGACCTTTAGTCCCACGCCAACTCTAGTCGTACGCAAGTCAAGTGTGCTGGATTTTTCTCCTGTGTTTCTGAAACAGGATGGTGGATGTGGGGGGTCAGAGGTCAGAGAGGAGGAAGTGGATCCACTGCTTTGAGAACGTCACGTCCATCATGTTTCTGGTGGCACTCAGCGAGTACGACCAGGTGCTTGTAGAATCTGATAATGAGGTGAGCTGTTATCCACCTTACAGTTTCTGTCCACACACACACACACACAACCTTCTATGGTGTCATAGCCATTTAAACTGAATATTGTTAGAAATCTCAACGGCATAAGGTTCTTTACAAGCGTTACATGCAATCTTTCAGGTCTTTTTGTTCTCTGATTTGCTGGGACGATTTGTGCTGCATGTCGGAAAAAGGGGGACAACACTGTCAAATGTCACAGCTTTACATCCAACCAACTGGTCTTCTGTTGTGTATGTTAGTCACTGTAAACATCAACTTCCTGATTACAGATGTTTGAATGAGAGATTTTAAACCCAGAGGCATGACTTGCAATGTTATCGCTCTGCGTTTAACTCGATTCAACAGAACAGACCAGGGGTTTATGGTTTCACAAGTCAGTGGACGTATTGAAAAAGTCTTTAATCAAATTTATTTCAATCAATCAAATTTATTTTATAAAGCCCTTTTTACATCAGCAGTTGTCGCTAAGTGCTTTCACAAAACACCCGACCTTAAACCCCAAGGAGCAAACAACAGTAGTGTTGAACTTCAGTGGCTAGGAAAAACTCCCTATGAGAGCCGAAATTTAGGAAGAAACCTAGAGAGGAACCAGGCTCCGAGGGGTGAGCAGTCCTCTTCTGGCTGTGCCGGGTGAACATATTAAGAGTCCATGTTTTAAGTTGTTTAATTAAGAAGCTGAAACTGTTACTACAACAAATGTTTAAAAGTGACAATCTGATGTTTTGTCACCCTAAGAAATAATACTGAAGGAGTATCTTTTATTTGATGGCCTACCTGAATACATGCACAATTGGACACAATAACATCTATATTTGAATGCTCATGTCGCCATGACTTGTAAAAGTGTGATTAGGGATTTGTTTGAAGAAGCACTTTTTGTCTTATAAAACCAGAGACAGTGAAAAGTCAAGAGCCTGCTGGGAACAGACAGATGCTGTTCTTTCACTTGAAAAAGCTCTTTTGCACCAATACCATATTCAAAATAGCTCACGTCATTTACAACTGCTTTCCAAGTAAAAGCAGGACGAGGCAGATTATTATTTCCATTCTTTTAAATTAGGACAATGAATTCACCTTCAGAAGTGTGGAGTCTAGCGTGTAATGCTCTTGTTTCCATTGTCACCATAGTAGAAAGAGACTTGTTGCAAAGTGTTGCTGTCCAAGTACTCAAATGGTTTTAAGTGTTTATGTGAGATATAACCATCTTGTCAACCAGTGGGAGGAGAAGGGTAGTATTTCAGACCAGGGGTTTCCAAAGCTTTTCCCTGTTAAACATTCTTAAAAACCGGTGCCCAACACAGCACTGAATAATGGAGGAAATGAACTGTGCACTCTGAATAGCTTTTTAATATTTTGTAAAGACCCCAAAGGGTTTCTAAGTTTGTGAACCAACAGTTGGTGAGTTTGAATGCAAATTGGAGTTTGGATTGTGAGTTAGGTTAATATAACGTCCTCTTATATTAATAGGAATAAGATAATCCATTTAATTGCTCTCTATATACATATATATTATTATTATTAATATATATATTATTATATATATATATATTTATGTAAAAAAAAATATATATATATTTTTTTTTTCTTCTCCCTGGAATTGGGTAAGGCTCCCCGAGGAGCTGTTCCTTTGATTAGAACCACTGGATTTAACAAACTTTCCACCCTTTATTTTCCTTTTAGAACCGGATGGAAGAGAGCAAAGCCTTGTTTAGGACCATCATCACATATCCCTGGTTCCAGAACTCCTCAGTCATCCTGTTCCTCAACAAGAAGGACCTTTTGGAGGAGAAGATCATGTACTCTCACCTTGTTGACTACTTTCCAGAGTATGATGGTTAGTGGACACATTTGACTAGTCAGAGTCAGAGAGCCAAGTGCAAATAAAGTTCCCTCTGGAAAAATCCTGTTCCCTACGTAAACCCTGCTGCTATACTGCCTTACCACTTGTTCATACCTGTGTTAAACAATATAATTTTTTGGAACAAGGCTTATAAAATGTTTTCTCTTTAACCTAGGTCCCCAGAGAGATGCCCAGGCGGGCCGAGAGTTCATCCTGAAGATGTTTGTGGACCTAAATCCAGACAGCGACAAGATCATTTACTCCCACTTTACCTGCGCCACGGACACAGAGAACATCCGCTTTGTGTTCGCAGCTGTCAAAGACACCATCCTGCAGCTCAACTTGAAGGAGTACAACTTGGTGTGAAACCAGTTTGAGTCTTTGAAAGGACTTGTTCAGCCTGAGCGGAGCACATCTGGCACCCAGAGACCATTCGCCAACACTGACTGTCAAATCTGTGAAAAATTACAAAAAACTGAAGAAAAGCTACAAACATCTAATGGTTGCCTAATACTAATTTATTGCTATTATTGACCATTCCTTTCTTTTTCTATTTAAAAGAAAACGTTATTGAGAGGTTTGAAGGTCCTCTGGGATATAAATAGCACAGTTCCTTTAAAAAATGTAGGCCAAGCGTTGTGATTTTTTCTTTTCTTTTAAGACACTTGTATTGTGCTCTCATTGTGGTGGCTGGGATCTGTCCAACACCTCTGAACTTGTTTCCAAGCTTCACCTGCCTTTTGCTTTTTTTCTGGAGTTTTATGAGTTAACAAATTTTACTCCAAAAGGGTTAAGTGTTGATCACACGCACGCGCACACACGCGCAGACACCGGTGCTGTGGCGTGATGGACAGGAAATTCATGAGACAGTGTTTAATTTAGTCACGCTGTGCCACACTCACTTTTTAAGGTCCCATTTATTGCAGAAGCCGAAAGAATGCAGCGTCACCTTGAGGCTTTCATCATGCTAGAAAGTGTATTAGAGGCAAGACATGACCCAGCCTTTTGAAGCCATCAGTATAACATGCTAGGGTTTCATTGTATTAGGTTATCCTTCCCTCCCCATCTTGTATTCATTGATGAATGCCAAAACCACTTGTATGCCACACTTGGCAAAAAAAAACATTTACTGGAGTTGACAGGGGTTGTTGTCGTCATTGTTGTTGTAATGCCAAATTGAAGGGGTCAATTGTTTTGTGAGAAAATGGTTATTGATAGTAGAACCTGAACTCCTGCAGACCAGTTGTGATTGTTGTATTCCATAAGCCCATATTAATCTAAACTTGGGATTGGTACTTCTGACACAATATGACTTTTCTTGATTTTGCCCAGAGAGCGGCACAGACCGGGGGGATTAAGGATCTTGCTCTATTTCAGATTGGTTACAGATTCAGCTGCCAGAATCTGCCTTTGACAGGGGCTCGTCTCTTGTAGAGGTGCTGCTAGTCTTTTCTCACTGCCTGTACTGAGCTCGACCACCGCAAATGCAGCCGTAGCAGCAAATGACAGTACATATGTCTTGCAGTCTAACCAATCACAATGCAACTGTGTCCTTTTGATTGTCCAATCAAAGTCCGACTGTCTGACTGTTTTAGTTTGTTAGCAGTGGAGTTGATTAGCCGTTTCCTGTGTTAAAAGGGGCAGAGCATTGAGCACAATATGTACCAAAGTAAGCCCTCACATCTGATTGGCTCTAGTGGCTCTGACCCCAACTTATTTCTCGGAGTATCTGTGTTTTTTGTAACAATTCCCGAAACATAAGCCTGTAATTTACATTTTATTGAGGCATAGTGCAATTATGAACGCTATAATCATTGTACATACATCTCTCTCTCTCTCTCTCTCTCTCTCTCTCTCTCTCTCTCTCTCTATATATATATATATG
>JACXGJ010005246.1:0-40112 GCA_016801105.1 Esox niger
GGAGGAAGAGGAGGTTGAAGCAGAGGGGTAGGTGGTATAGGAGGAAGAGGAGGTTGAAGCAAAGGGGTAGGTGGTATAGGAGGAAGAGGAGGTTGAAGCAGAGGGGTAGGTGGTATAGGAGGAAGAGGAGGTTGAAGCAGAGGGGTAGGTGGTATAGGAGGAAGAGGAGGTTGAAGCAGAGGGGTAGGTGGTGGAGGAGGATGGATGGATCTGGTCTGTATACATGGTAAATTGACCACCACGATCCACTGTTAACATCCAGCCCTTCAAGTTTGAGGTAGGGGTGTCTGGGATAGGAGGCAGATAAACAATGAATTTATAATCAACCAAAATCAGTCAGTATATTATCTATCACAACAACAAAATCAATAAATCCACAAATGTGCACTGATTTGTCAGCACCTTCTCACTCAACACTTCAAATAACAAGACCGATGATCTATGTATTGTGTTTGTATGGTACCTGTAGCTCTATAGGACAATCTTGCCCCACTTTGCCCAGCGCCCAATACCAAGAGTAGCAGGAAAGTGTTGAGCAGCATCTTCTTCAGCTTTAAGATAGTTCTGAAGAAACGAAGCTTGAAAACGTCCCCTAACAAAAGGTTTGAAGGTTTCGTTTCCCAATTTAGTTTCGTTACTGTAAAAATATCACATGATTGCAGTGAAATGTAGCTTAAGTTCTTTTTGGAATGGTCGAAAAGTCCCCAAACACAGCAATCTGAATGGTAGCAAAATGTACCAAGAAGACATAATATGAAAACAAGAAAGCTACGATGGGCCAGCAGAGTTGGCTTGGAATATGATGCTTTGTCAATCTCACGTTAACCTATGTTTTTGTATAATATCCATAAAAATATTTTTAAAAGGTCATGCGTTTCCATTCCCAGTGTTGATCAAAACTCACCACGTTTATTATACCTGAGTTACAGCCACCGGCCAAGCGTGGTGCCACCCTCCCCCGGACTGCAAAAGCACGGTGCGGTATATACGCATTAAATAGGTGTGAATTTTTGCATCTGATCCAAGATTGTAAGTTTTCCAGCCTAATGTACTTGAATAATATATAAGAATATTTTGAACTTAAAATACAGTTTCAAACATAAAAAAAATATGATTGCGAAGTAATTGTGTTTTTCAATATTTGCGGGATTTGATGAGGCAAGGTATAGATTTTGGAACAAATCAAAGGTTATTGAAGTTGTCCAGCCTACTATACAACATTTTAACATGGAATTAAATCTCTGTGATGTTTTTTTAATGTTATTGCAAAACATCAGTTTTATCAAATTTCTAGACATTTAAAAAAAAAAAACGTCATATTTTTTTTGATCAAAATTTGTAAAAATGAGCAATAATTTGAGCAATAATTTATATTGGAAACTATATAATAATTTATATTTAGAACTCGCCAAATGTGATTGGCTGAAGATTTGCTGGAACAGGATTGGCTGCGTTGTTACTACCAGAGGAACATTTTCAGAGTGGGATTCCGGGGCAGGGAACTGTCTGTGGTTCTAACCGTCTCTCACAGGGCCTCATTTAATATATGTAAAGAAAACGTTTCAGCTTTAATGATGGGGCTTTTAATTAGTTTGGCACCACATCCAGTCTTTCAGGGCTATCTCCAGGCATGTTTTTTTGGTCAGCCTTGTGTGTTTTGCGAGCTGACATAACAAGGCTGGGTGTCAATAAAACATGCCCAACTAGAGCCGACCAGCACTTGGTATGCAAGGTGCAATTTTTTTTTCAATTGCCCAGTTAAGTATGAAACCTGCGGTCCCCAGCTGGTTAGTGACAGTGAGCACACACTCAGTTTGGCCTTATTCCGGCCAGGTCTGTTGCATCTGACTCTATCAGCAGCCCAGCAGATGCCATTTTGCCTTCTTCATCCCGCTGGGACACTGGAACAGTTTGTGTGTGTATTCATTTCTGTGCACATGCGTGGTCCTGTTTGCCAGTGACTGCATGGACTGGGTGTGCTCCAGTGAAAGACTGGCCCATATCCTAACTAGGGCAGATTTTATGGACCCTGTGGCCTAATGAGGTCACTGATCCTGATGATGACGGGATGTATTGTATGTATAGACCCATGGGTATGCAGTGTAAATTAGTGTGCGTCCATTTTGTTTCTGTATGCATACTGGTCATTCAGTCTGTTCTAGTCTTCAATCGGGGGCAAGAGAATAACATTTCCCTCTGAAGCCTCCGTGCGTGAACCATTCATATTTTTCTAGATTTCAGTCAATGAATCATTGTGTATAGTATTTAACAAATGAATGGAGGCCTGAATGTCTTGGACTTGTAGAGGATAGATTTCTAAGTGAATGAGTAGCCATGTATTACTTCAATTATCTTCATCATAACCAAGGTATTAATTACATTATGAACACCAATAAGCCTCTGTAAGAATGGCATTCTGTTTATTGATTCAAACATTGCTCAAATACTATCCAAAATCCAAATTAATGAATGGACAATGTTGCAATTGTCTTGAATGTTAAATCAACTGTATACCGATGAAGGAATGAGGACAGGACCTTGGGTTCAGCAGAGCCTGTCCCTAGATGTGAATGCGGCCATAACACAAGGCGCCATGCTTCTATAATAACTTTTTTAAATTTTCCACAATACATTGAAATTATTCACAATTATCAGTTAATTCAGAATCTATGTCTTTTACAGCAACCAGAGTAAAAGACATCTGATGCCAAGGTCAACTAGGAGCAAAAATGTATGTCTTTTGCAGCAACTTAAATGTCTGTAGAGTGTGTGCAGCTCTAATGTGCAGAGGTTTAATATTCCAGAGGATGGGGGCAACCACCACAAAGGCTCAAACCCCCCTATTTTTATGCCTGGATCTTGGGACAAGAGCATCTGGTTAGTTGACCTCGGTGCTCTAACTGGGGAATGAGGGTGTACGGAGTTCAGCCAGATAAGGTGGCGCCAATCCATTTAAAACCTTGAAAACAAGCAATGAAATCTTAAAATAAATCCTGAAATGGACAGGAAACCAATGGAGGGATGCCAAAACTGGTGTAATGTGTTCACGTTTTCTTTTTCCAGTTAAAAGACGAGCAGCTGCATTTTGTACTGACTAGAGACGATTTAGAGCCTATTTTGAAGACATCATGACACATGAATAAAAGTCTAACATTAACTAAGATTTAAGAAAGCCCACCAGAACCAAAAAAACTGTAGCTACTTGTTATTTACACACGTGGAGCTACATGTAAAGCTTGGTGGTGGGCAGCATCGTGTTATGGGGATGTTTCTTATTATTAGGGGATGGGACACTTGCCAGGATAGAAGGGAAAAGAATGGAGCAATCAGAAATGTCTACAAAGGAAAACAGGCTGCCATTCAAACACAAGACTGGGACAGAAGTTTACCTCTCAGCATGACAGTGACAGGGCAGACAGCCATATGGGAGGGCTGAAAGAATGATATATCTAATTCATCACAATAATAAACTAGTCCTCAATACAGCTTAGACGATTGTGTGTTATTGAAAAACTGATGCACTTTTCCCACAATGTGAAAAGATGAACTAGGCACTGGTTGTGGTTAATCGATTATGATAAAACGAAACTGAATTGTTAACTGTATTTGGCAGAAATTATATAAGGCTATGAAAAGAGAAGTCATGCATATAGAACAACTAATTTGCACAGAAGCACAAGTGAGATAATTTCTGTTTTATTATTAAAAAACAATCGTCCAGAAGTGGGCATTAGGATAACATATAGATGTAGTCAGCTGTACAGTACAACAGTATTCTAATGCAAATAAGCTCCCTTGATTACCATATGAGTGCACATTTGTCTGAGTAGCATTGACTGTTTTACAAAAGAAATCCAGTGTGGGAACCAAAACGTATTCACATCTAAAAAACGGTCGCTCCTAACATATCTATGCACAAATAGCTAAAACACTGTTGATCGAGTTCGGAAATAGGCTTTATTAACAGACGCAGACCGTTGCAGATTAGTATTCTGTTCAACACAATAGCAATTAGTCTAGGCTACGTTAAAAGATAAAAATACTGACAAGTATACATGCCAATACAATAGTGAAATTTTAACAACGCTACACAAAGTATAGGCTTTACAACAAACCAGTTATTTTCGTAGCTGATCATCTTGAGTCGCTTGTGTAGTGTGTACATTCAACAAGCACAATGTTTTTCAGTTGCTGTTCCGCTGACAGACCCATTACCAGAATCTTAAAGATGTATTCCGGAATCAAAAGCCCACCAGATTCGGCAGATATACTTATCACATTACTCACATTGTTAGACGTATCATACGAAATAAAAAATAATATTAAAATATGTATTTGTCATATACATATAATTAAACACATAACCGAATTACACAAAAACTCTGCGGTGAATCTTGAAGTTAAACTACAAGAGATACAAGTGTTTTCTCACACACGTCTTTAAACTGAAGTGAAGACGTTTAAATAGAGTCGCCTAAGTAGACCAAGGGTTACTAAAACAATTCCTCAAGTCTGTGCACATCCAGTGTCCAAGTTTGGATATGTATAAAACTCCTCTCCTTGTCTAAACATAGTATTTTTTGTCGAAGTCTCCGTTGGCCGAGATGGTCTTGGTGGGGACGTACTTGATGGGACAGGTGCTATTGTCCCTCTGGGGACAGGAGCAGCACAGAAACGTTCCCCCCACAAGAAGCAGGGCTGTTGCGGCCCATCCGATGTAGATGGCCGCCCCTATCTCTCTCTTATTGGACGAAGGCACCGCGGGGTTGTAGAAGTCTACTATGATGTTGTTGGCCATCCAACAAAGGGGTACCAACACAAGCAGACCGCTGATAATGTAGACCACTCCTCCGGCGTTCACTACTTTGGTTTTCACCGATTCGGTCTTGATGCAGTTGGTGCACTGCGCTCCGGCTGTAGTTACAACCAGTCCGGCCACCCCAAGAACGGACGCAACAACCGTGAGGGCGCGAGCAGTCTGAAGGTCCTGGCTAAGCGCGAGCACCGAGTCGTGCATCTTGCATTGCATCTGTCCGGTGCTCTGAACCACGCACGACATCCAAAGTCCGTCCCACATTGTCTGCGCTACCACGATGTTCGATTCAATGTGCGCCGTCACCTTCCACGTGGGGAGCCCGCACGCCACCATCACAAGGAGTGTGCCCAGTAGGCACAACCCCATCCCAACAAACTCCATACAAGCAGAAAACATGGTTTGCCTATTTCTTAGTTTAAATACACAGAGGACAGTAAATATATACTTAATCTTAAATCGTTTCTCTTAATTTTCGATCCAGAAAAGTGTTAACCCCAGAATAGGCCAAAATGTTAACTTTACTGAATAAGGCAGTAGTCTCTTGCCAGACATAATCTGAGAAGCATATATTGCCGTCTTTATCCACTCTGCGCCGGATGGGTTGCGCGGTTTCTCATTTATTGGCCCACTTTTCACACGCTCCAGTCAAGAGGGACAGTTACATGCATAATTCATCAAAACAAAGCGAACAAACTTTGAGCCAACCAGTGGCAAATGCACCTCCGCTCCAGCCAATCAGTCGCCAGATGTGGCCTTGCGAGGAAACGCACGTTTCCTGAGCGAGAGACCCAGCAAGAGAAAGAGAGGACGATTGATAGACGGCTTGTGTGTACGTGCATGTGTTTGTGGTAGCAACAAAAAGAGAATCACAAAAACTATGAAGCTTAATTCTTTCTGGATCTGATCCAGAGGAAAGAAAATATATGTGGTCAGAAGATTAAAAAACTGACACTCAACAATTTATGCAAAAAAACATGTTTTTTAATAACATCAAACCGAATTTGTTATTTCACTATATAAGCAAACCTTAGTGAATGTGTGTTTTCCATACAGAATGTGCATGTTGTCTATCATTAATAGGCCAGTGATTCTACATCTTTGCTCAAGCCCCTTTTCTTTGCACTGTGGACAGTTTAAGTGGAGGGTGAATGGGTGTGGTGAGATGTGGTTTAAAGCAACATTGTTTATGCCTGACAGATTAACAAAGCCTGGATAGGTATTTTACAGCTGGCTACATCTTTGTGTTGTATCCGTTTCTCAGTCAATGACACATTTGATGATGTGACACTTTGGTTGAACCTCACTGACAAGCATGTAAAGCAGAGACTGTACCTACTGGAATCTGGCTCTGAGACCAACCATCCATGTAACACAAAACTGCCACAAGTTCAAATTGTCTCCATAGAGTTATCCTTGGGTGTCCCAACAGGATAGTAAAACATGTACACACACACCCACACACACACACCCACCCACACACACACACACACACACACACACACACACACACACCGACACACATACAGACAATGATGGAGAAGGGAAGCCTGGAGCTGACAGATAACAACTTTGTCCTAAACAGGAGAGAGAATCTCAAAACAAGACATGTTTGTTTTTTCTTGTTAATGTTTTGTAGGTTTTAGGGCACTCTGTCTGTGAGATTCTCTGAAAATAACTATTTATTTAGTTGATGTAGTAGCTTAGAACCCTACCTTACTTTTATAAAACAAATCACAGGTGCACTGGACATGTTTGGTAATCTGGGGACATACACACAAACACACACACACACACACACACACACACGCAGGAGCGCATGCACACACCCCTACGTGGTCAAAGATGCCCCAGTTTGCTCCTGTAGTCTGCTGCTACATCATCTATGAAAATACTGATTTACCCATGTTTGGTTGTGTGGTTGGTATGTATTGTGTTAGCATCCTGGCCAGATGTTTCCTCTGCTAGGTTATGGTGTGATTGTATGTTGCATGCCTATATGAGCATGGGTCAAAGTGTGTGCTTATATGCTGTATTTGTACTGGATATGCTGTATTAGTACTGGATATGCTGTATTTGTACTGGATATGCTGTATTTGTACTGGATACGTTGTATTTGTTTTGTATAGGCTGTATTTGTACTGGATATGCTGTAATTGTACTGGAAATGCTGTATTAGTACTAGATATGCTGTATTTGTACTGGATATGCTGCATTTGTATTGTATAGGCTGTATTTGTACTGGATATGTTGTATTTGTACTGGATATGCTGCATTTATACTGGATATGCTTCTTACTGTATGGAGGCCATAACATACATTGAATTCAAGGATACAACACAGCAGCAGCCAATGGGGTCAAAGCTGCTACTGGTGACAGTAGACTTGTTTCAGAGCCTGTGTACTTCAGTTCACACTTTTTTTATGGTGCTGGAAAACCTACAGACCCAGACTTCCCATGTCACCACTCATTCTACTCCTAGCCGCTCAGTAGCCACTGTTGCCTCGGAAGGTGACATGCGACTATTTACATTTTCACCCGGGTAATGTGTTGATTTGTGGGTGTACAGCCTGCGTGTGTGTGCTTGTGTGTATGGGGGCATCAGGGAACAGGGCACCTGCGATGGATGGAGGACAGAGTAGCATTAAGGATGTCCTGTGTACGTCCTACTGTTTCCTCTGAGGTCATTGTTCTCTGGCCCCAGTGACAATCTCCCCTCCTCACTTTCCACATTATTGCTTTATTGCCATCTTTGAGGACACACACACAAACACACACACAAACACCCACACACACACACATACACACACACATTCGGACAGATCACCTGCAGTGATGTGTGTCTAAGATTTTGCACTGAAACCTCAATTAGCATTTAAACAATGTGTTTGTCATCTGGAACAGGGTGTGTGTGTGTCTTTATTCTTGTTTTGGTGTTGACACTTGGTGCTTGTTATTTCAGAAAGTTCACTTAGTCATGAATTGCCCTGGTTTTTATAATGTGTCACGTAGAGTTGCTGCTACCACCCAACCCGCTGTACTGTGTCATAGGAAGGGCTTTAGCCAAACAAGACATGAGTCAAAGGCAATCCCAGAGTTTATTTTAAATCTGTCTCTGGACAGCCAAGTTATCATCTGACACACAACTACATTTTGTTTTGATGGACTTTGTGATAATGCAAATTCTTTCTACTGATGAATGTATTGTCAAGCTCACCGTTCTCTCCCCCTACATACACAGTAACTCCGTGACTCAATTCCCAACTATTCCTTCCAGTTCCTGTAGGAATAATGATGTATAATCTGGTACCCTGGGAGTTATGGCGATGTTTAGTCAGAACCAAATGTTTTGGGGTATTTAGTTCAGCATAATAATATTCATCAGAGAGAGCTGTAATGGGGATGTCCAGCTGGAATATAAAAACATGTTTTTGATATAGTCAATCAACAGTCAATTGGGTTTAATATACATTCCAGGGAGGGAGACACCTAAAACAAAATTATGATCCCAAGATCATTGTTTACAAGACATTTTTGTTTAGACGTTAAGAGGTACAGTTGGGCGACACAAGCTTGGTCGCGGGAACGGGAAAAGGTAGGTAATGTAGGTTAGCATGCTAATAGCACAACCTGCCTGTGAACATTTTTTGAAGGGGTATTTAGTAGGTTAGTAATGATAATGATGGTATTAAACACTTCTGTCGACATTCCCAGCTAAAGGGAAAACTGTCATTTCTTTCATTTTGTGGCTAATTTGAATAGGCAGCAACTGTAGATTTCACCTTGCTTAACCCAGTTAAGAGGGCTGGCCACTTTGAAACATTAGGCTGTGAGGATATATACTCTGCAACATCGCAACACATTTGAAAAATCAAATCTAACTACCTGTAATTTATGCCAGCTTCATAGCTCTGATAGTAGGATAAAGCTAGCCTAGGTTTCTGAACTGTGTCATTAATTGGAAACTGGGTGCTATGTTACCTCGCCCATGCTCATGTCGCCCAACTGCACCTGTTCGTATCTCTTCATTGAAAATGTATTACTAACTATGTTTTATTGCCCCCATCACATCTTATTTAAAATCTACACCAACCTGTGGCATTGTAGAACAAATTTGCTGGAAGAGAGCCAAACTAATCTGAATTTAACTTTGACAATACATGTTTAAAGCCAAATGTCCTGTGTTTCTGGAGATCAGTTAACAGTAAATACTGCAGATTATATTTTAACGTGAATACTTTTACAAACTGCCTGGGACTGAATCCCAGTTTACCATAATGGCCAGTCAGAAAAATTACAGGATTAGGACAGCCCACATTGAGATGCTACCTCAGGATCGATTACACCATTTCATGGCATTTTTTACCATCTGACTAAAGGGGTTTAGCGTACTTTCATCTGTGATTAACAGTCATTACACAAAATGAATCATATATAAGTCACTAGAGATCACTTTCTAAAGTTGGATTCCAACATCATTTGAAAAGCCTCCCTGGTCTACAGTAGCTGTTTCTCCCCATGGCCCAGGAGCCCATTGATGTTCTAGAGTTCCTCCCCTTCCTATCAACCATCAGACCATTTCCACTTGCGAACAACACTGTTTCCGGGACCCATTAAGAGCAATCAGCGAGATAACATATAGTCTCTGTTTTTTCTATCTGTCCTTCCAACCAGCCCCCTCTTCCTTTCTATAATCCATTTCTTCTTGGAACACTCAATCAAGTGATTTTGGCATTACCACGTGAGAATACTGCTAAGAAATAATCTGTAAATATGTAACACTCAATTCCCCCCTACCTTCTTATCTACTATGTACCGTTTACCACCACCACTTTGATAAGCAGATATATCTTGAAAAGACAGGCTGACAGTTAGGGTAAAAATCTATGAGCGGAGGAAAGCAACTCTGATCCCTCTCCCAAGTTTCAGATTCAACCCTCCGGCACACCATCACTCACGCTGCCTTTCCCAAACACCAGTCTGCGCAAAAAAGAAAATGATAAGAGTGTTTTTCTTCATGGTCTCTCCATGCCATTACCCTGTCTCCTGCAATTGTTAACATGCTGAGGGGAACTGGGAAGCAATTTGTTGAGAACAATAAAGACTTCCTAAGTGAGTCAGGCAGATCTGGGACACATGGGATGTGCATTTTTATGAGTGTTTGGGCCGGAGCACCCGTTCTCCTGACGTAACCCATTTCCTAACTGAAGTCATAGTGTGACGCTGGGTTATACTGCAGCTCTGTCTTTGGGAAGTAAACACAAAGTAAACAGTAAGGGTGTGTGGCATCAATTGTGTCTGACCCCCAGCTTTGTAACCAGTGTGAGACAACAGGAAATGGCAGTTATTCCCTACCACCTGGACCCAGCCAGCATATTCTCATCATTGTTCCTTTGCTGCCATAGTCTCACCCCAACAGCACGACTAACTCCTATTTGCCTGTATGGCCCCAGGAGGAATCTGACCCACAGCCCCATCCTGATTCAAGACTCATTTAAGCACAAAGGACCACCAATACTGCTGTCGATGTTGTTGAAATAGAAATAATATATTTGGTTGGGACTCTCCAGTATCTGTCATATTCAGAGGAGGTATAGTCTATAATGTATGCATCACTACTGTGTTTCTGAGTGTCCACAAAAAATCTTGACAGACATAGTGTTGTCACTAAGGATTTTTGTAACAGTAGCCTTTACAAAAATATTCAATGTTATATATGAAAATCCCAAGCATCGTACAACTAAACCACAGTCAAACTTGTGTTCCAGCTATTCAAGTGAGATTGAAGGATGTATTTAGGAGTTAGCAGCTCCAACGGTCCGAATGTCCCTATTTGTGACAAGATGCCTTCACAAAACAACTGATGGCGACTCTGAACTACTTTGTGTGTATTTGTATCAATCGAATATCTCACTGGGCTGAGCGTCCATAGACTCTTTTGTTTCTGAAAATGCTACTTTCTACAAAGTACTACAGATGTTTTGTGACTTCTTTTTACTTTTAACTAACTATGTATCTAGCATTTTTTTGCAGACTTATTCTAAAATGGATTTAATAGATTACTTTCCTCAACAATCCACACACATAATATCCTGTAATAACAAAGAAAAACTCCTTTTAACAAATGTATTACAAATTTGAAACAAATATAACAATTTTATAAGTATTTAGACCCTCTGCTATGACACTTGAACTTTTGCTCATCATGTTTGCATTGATCATCCATGAGATTGATCGGAGTCCATCTATGATCAACTAAACGGTAGAGACACACCAGACCATTTAAGGTTCCACAGCTGACCATGCATGTCAGAGAAAAAACGAAGCCATGGGTTTGAAGGAATTATCTATAGAGCACCGAAACAGGATTATGTGGGGGCAAAGATGTGGGAAAAGGTTGCTAAAAAAATTCCCCAGCATTGAAGGTCCCCAGAAACATAGGCCAAAATCATTCTTAATTTGAGTTTAAATTACATTTAAAATGTTTGAAACCTCCGACCCTTTTCATAGAGCTGAACGACCGGCCAAACGGAGCAATCCACAGCACCGTTGCAACCGCCACAGGACAGGAATACGTTTGGTCCAACCGAACACATCATTTGTAGGCTACTGACTCCATATGGAAGGTCTAGGAAAGTGGCGCAACTGTGGTGTTTTGGGGGATGCTTCGATGTATGACCTGGAGGATGCGCCATTGCTGAAGGACCATGAATTCTGCGATGTATCTTAGAATTCTGGAAACAATGTCAAGAATGTTAACGGAATCTGGAGTTTATTTGGATCGTTCAACAACACACAAGCAAATCTACATCGAAATGTCCGAAAAGTAATGGATTTAAAGTTCTGGAATAGCTTAGTTAATGGACAGATTCAAAAAAAATGTTCTAATTTGTGGCTTGATTATCAAAAAACCAATTCATGCTCTAAAACGTACAATGTTTTAGTGTTAAAATAGTTTTACATGAGAGTTATTCGACCACAGCAATGTTAGGCTCGAATCGTTGAGTAGCAGACAATTGCGCTCAACAATTTATTCAGTTTAGGTGGACAATTATTTTTCCAAAGAGGAGCATTTGATATTCTATGACTTAGTTAATTTCATGAACTCAATAAGTATTCCTTTCATGGGTTATTTTATACTTCACATTTACTTCGAATATAGGTATTTCTTTAAGTGATGAAAGCCCTTTACAGATTGCCTGGTTTGGAATAGTGTTAGACTGCCACCTTGTGGCTGTAACCAGCAAGAAGAACCTGACAGGTTAAAGAGAAATTTCATTTCCTGATGCTTCCAGATGATGGAGACTAAGCATCTGTTTGTATTGTACTCCAAAATAAAGTCATATAAATGACGTAAAGATATAATACTCTATGACTGTAGAACATTTGAGAATATTGTGGTATGGTGTTCTTCTTTTGTTGGATTTATTTAAATAAAATCTAAGTTGTCTCTATTGGGGATTTTAATATTAATTATGGATGTTTTTTCATAGACTTGGTCCACTTGAACCTTTATTCAACCCTAGGTTATATTCGGACCTAAGTCTATATTACAGCTGTGCCCTGTATTACTGCACAACACATTTAAGTATAAAACATGTTATATTTCAAAAAGAACAAATAATAATAAGTTACACAAATCTATTCATAATCATAATTCCTTTATTCACAATTAACTATATATAGTTAATCAATTGGATTGGATTTTTAAAAGGCACCAAGACTTCAAGCTTAAGGTTTGTCTGTATGCAATCCCATGAACGTGGGGCTGAGTAGGCTATTCAAAAGCAGTGTTCTCCAACTCTGTATAGACTTGTCGAGTGTAGGAGTAGCCTATCTTGAAAACGAGTTTGATCACTTTTGTTTTTCCAACTCGTGTTTGTGGTAATATCACACGGAATGTTTTCCAAGACAGTCTGTAAATAAATATCAACCAATATTTTTCCATTCTAGAGGTCAATGGGTCCCCATCCAAATGATGTATATAAGATGAGTGCGAAACTTCGCATCTGAGATATATAACGCAAAAGCGGCAAAGACGGCATTCAGAGATTTTAGATCGGACACAGGCTTGCATGTTTAGCAACATATATCACCATAGTCTAGCAGTGACGTAGAAGTAGCGTGCACAAGTGTATTTCTACGTTGAGATTATATGATTTGTTTCTGTAGAAAAAAGCATTAGTTTGTACTACAGTTTACAAAAATCCAATGAACATTAATTTAACCAGTCCGCTGAAATCTAATAAACATTAAAATAATGACAATTTTTGAGACCGCCCACACTGTAGCCCCCTGTGAACGCGGGCGTGCGACAGATTCCAGCTGTTTCAGCAGCCAAGATGACGAGCAACACCAGGTTCAAGAGCCGCACACATCGACCAGGTCTGTACACATAATAATCAAGGTGATTGCCAAACAATCAACAACAAATAACGAATAACGAGAACTATTCCTTGTCTAATCCTTTGATTTCTCTCTCGACTCGCGCATCCCTATGACTGGACGACTCCATCTCCATCTTTAACCTGCCTCATCGGGTCTTCTATTCTGACGCTCGCTCCTCGAATGAATAACTCCAACTGATACCATTTCCAATAACAGAGGATGGAGGAGAGGTAAGAACTCAAACCCGAGCAAATGTTAGAACCGATGATAACCATGGCTAATGGACTTAATGCCCATAAGCGTTATTGAAATGATCAAAAAAGTAAATTCCTTGTTATGCTGTATGGTGATCGAAAAGCACATCTGAAATTAGATTAAGTTCTCTAAAATGTCGAAAAGTCACACATATTCCTGTTATAAGCCATGGGATCTTGGAAGACATGACCATAAGTTATTCATCCTAAAGTATCACAGGACGACTGACAACATAGTGGCACTTATGTTTTGTTACGATATTTTATCGGGCCGAAGCTTCAGCAAGGGATAAACGGAACGCAAAGACTGTATCTGCAGTGACCTGAATTAAGATGGGCACGGTAGATTTGTCTGTTCCCATCACACGCACGCACACACGCACGCACGCACACATACACACACTAATTACTCTTCCCATCACACGCGCACACGCACGCACACATACTAATTACCGTGCATGAAAACCCAGTGGTGGTTTGTTCATTCATTCCAGCTGTGCCCAGATCACAGAGACTGGTATCTCTCTGAAGGTGTCCTTGTAGGTGATGGCTGCTTATTGCTATGAACCATTGAGCTTACTGCATATCTTACAACTCCCCGGGTTTGGCAAACCTCCAAGCTCCCAAAGAGAGCTGGTCATGCCAGATTTCGATGCATTTTTTAAATATCAAATTGGCCACTAATTTTGGATCCTAGTTAGCTGTCTCCATGGCAACCCCTGTTAAAAAGCAATTGTCTTCCACCATTGCCTGAGGAAATACAACAGTGTGAAATCAGACACAATCTAGCTCTTCCACCTCCCTCTTTGTTCCGTATCTATACCCCGAAACCCCCACACACCCTTTCCTCCAGACTTAGCTACCTGGCAGCTCTCCTAAGGAGTGGGACTCGTAAAGTCTGCATATTGTACAGGACTGTAGAGAGTTTACACTACACTACCCAGGCATTATTCTCTGCTCTCTCCCTCTTTGTCCCCCCTCTCTGCTGCTACATATAGTATCTGTGTGGTTGAATGCAGTCAAGTTATATCCGTAACTATTCACCATGAACCTTCTGCCACATGATTCAGGTATTTATGTAACTGAGAAGTACAGATGGTCTGAAAGATGCGTGCACACACACACGCACACACACACACACACACATGTACACACACTTGTTTAACTGTACTTGCAAGGACTTTTTGGGGACCAAAATGTATTTCCATTTAAAATATTCAATTCTCTAACACCTTACCCTAACTTTAACTCTAACCGTAAGCCTAACCATTAGTCCCAAACCCCCAAAAAACATAATCTAAACCTAAATCTAACACCTTAATCAAAACCTTATTTGCTAACCGTAACCCTTATTTTAAGCCTACAAATGTCATTAAAAACCTTGCTCTAACAGAAACTCCAAGCCTAAAAAAGCATTTGTAAATGTGAGGACGTGCCAAACGTCCTTAGTGGTCATCATTTAACATAGTGTACTAATGAAGCCATCTGAGCCAGATGTAGGGCACCCATTACAGCCATGACAACCGGGATCACTCTTTCAGCTTTCCTTACAAACCCCCCCCAGCTCAGTCTTCCCGTCTCAGTTAGTAGGGCATTCCCAGATCCCTCTCATGTTTTATAGAAACAAAGTGCTGAGGGGAGAAAGAGCATGCCCTCAGGACATTCAATTCACTGTGGCAGCCTTTACTGGTCCTGCAGTGTGAGTGTGTTTGAGTGTTGTGAATCTTTTAGATGACCTGCTTCTTTGTATGTGTTTTGTTCAGGAGAAGGAGTACGTGGGGTTTGCCACCCTCCCTAACCAGGTCCACAGGAAGTCAGTCAAGAAGGGATTTGACTTTACCCTCATGGTGGCAGGTAAATGATGGACAGTCATGTGCAAAACAATGCACCTTAAAACCGCCTTCACTTGCATTCATTGCACATTCAGAACTGCCACTGAGCTTGCATTTTCAATTGTAACATACACATGTCTACCTCAGGAACGTCATTGCTGCTATCTCTGCATTTCAGTTGCATGTGCTGCCCTAACTCCTCCAATTTGCCTCAATTACATATTCAGAATGCCATTGATAATTGCCACTTGTAACCACACCACTATTTATCCCACGTGTACATATTATAAATATCCATTTTAAATGTTCTGCCTTCCTCCATTTGTCTCTATTGCATGTTTAGAATTGCCACATTGAATGCATTTGCATTAACTGCCAGTGTATACATTCCACATGTACATACATACGCTTAATACAGTACTTACACATTTTCTGCTGTTTTCTATTTGCACTTCTGGTTACATACTAACTGCGTTTCGTTGTACTGAACTTGGACTTGTTCAATGACAATAAAGTTGAATCTAATCTAATGTGTTGGTTTTCATGCTGCTGACTTCTCCTTGTGTGTATGTGTGTATTTCAAGGAGAGTCTGGTCTCGGTAAATCTACTTTGGTCAATAGCCTGTTCCTCACAGACCTGCACAAGGATAGGAAACTACTGAACGCCGAGGGTGAGTTGTCGCGGATTCTCTCAGAGTGGATGACAGAAATGGAACCTTCTGTTGAAAGACATAGTCTCCCTTGCTCCATTTGTCTGCCTGTCTCTACCTCTTTCCCTTACTGTTCTCGCTGCATCTGTCTTTCATCTACCACCCGCTCCCTCTCTGTCTCTCTCTGTCTCACTTCGTCTCTCCCTGTCTCTCTCTGTCTCAATTCGTCTCTCTCTGTCTCTCTCTGTCTCAGTTCGTCCCTCTCTGTCTCTCTCTGTCTCACTTCGTCTCTCTCTGTCTTACTTTGGCTCTCTTCGCCTCACGTCGTCTTTCTTTCTCCGTCTCTCTTTCTCTCTTTTTGTCTCTCACGTTCTCTCTCTGCCCCTCCGCTAATCCAGAACGAATCAGTCAGACGGTGGCAATCACTAAGCACACCGTGGACATTGAGGAAAAAGGTGTTAAACTGAAACTGACCATCGTAGACACGCCCGGCTTTGGAGACGCCGTCAACAACACGGACTGGTGAGTGATGCATCTAGGAGCGCAATCACACAATATCATTACGCTGAGCACTGGAGCAGACGTTTTACATTGCTTTCGGTCTGTGCGTGCAGCTGGAGGCCAATTACAGACTACATTGAGCAACAGTTTGAGCAGTACTTCAGAGATGAGAGTGGCCTGAACAGGAAGAACATCCAGGACAACAGAGTCCACTGCTGCCTATACTTCATACCACCCTTTGGGCACGGGTAACAAAGATGCCCAAAACAAACAAACCCACATGTACACACACACAGATCCTGATTGTGTATTTGTCTGTAGGCTTCGTCCAGTAGATGTCGAGTTTATGAAGGCTCTGCAGGACAAGGTCAATGTGGTTCCTCTCATCTCTAAAGCTGACTGCCTTACACCCAATGAGATCAGGAGATTCAAAGACCGGGTAAGACCAGACAGTATGTATGTTTCAAGGTGAATTTGATTTCTCTTTAATTACACCAATTGGTCGTGTCTATGTCCATAATTTCTTTACACTGACAGTGTGTGTTTCCATAGTTTCTGACACTGTGTCCATAGTTTCTCAAATATATATTTTGGGGGTATTTTAGTATTTTTATTGCCAGGACAGTGTCACGGTGAGACTTCAAAAACAGGTATGTATAGGAAGTGAGACGAGGAGGAACCATTCGGTTAAGCTGGGGTTTGAACACCAGGGGGCGTGTGTGGTCTGTCAAAACCTGACCACTATGCCAGATTCCAGCACCGGGTCCATTTCTGTAACTGTGTTCACAGTGTGTCTTTTGTTTAGCTGTGTTCACAGTGCCTGTGCGAATGTTTGGGATAAATATGTGGAACTTTGATTGTATGTGTATATACACATGTATTTGTGTGTGTGCTCATGTCTCTTTGTACGCATGTGTATGTGTGTGTGAACATATAGGTTCGTGAGGAGATAGATAAGTTTGGAATAAAGGTGTACCAGTTCCCAGACTGTGACTCTGATGAGGATGAGGAGGCCAAACAAAAGGACAGAGAACTCAAGGTCAGACCAACAATATATGCTCCCACTTTTTTAGTCACAGATCTTACCGAATTACTGCCTTTCCAGTAGAATGTACTAAATATAACCTGGATGTTTCTTAAACAAATTAGTTACCTTAATTTAATACATTTTGGATGTGTGTTATTCGTTTGTTTGTATGCGTCCCTGCGTACTGGTGTATGTGTGTCCCTGCGTACTGGTGTATGTGTGTGTGTGTGTGTGTGTGTGTGTGTGTGCATGTGTGTATGTGTGTGCGTGCGTGTGTGTATGGGGCATAGGAGAGCACTCCGTTTGCTGTGATTGGCAGTAACATGGTGGTGGAGGCCAGAGGCCAGAAAGTCAGAGGAAGGTTCTACCCCTGGGGAATCGTAGAGGGTACGTGGTGTGTATTAAAATGTACGTGCACATGCGAGTGTGTGTATCAACGTAACATACATGTGTTGTGTGTCTGCAGTAGAGAACCAGTCTCACTGTGACTTTGTAAAGCTAAGGACCATGTTGATCAGGAGCCACATGCACGACCTGAAGGACATTACTTGTGACTGCCACTACGAGAACTACAGGGCTCAGTGTATACACACCATGACCAGGTAATGGCTGTCTGTGTGTGTGTGTGTGTGTGTGTGTGTTTCGGAGCTAACCCTATGTTCTCTTTCTGCTCCAGTAAAATGACCACAGATAAGCGTGTGGAGAGCCCTCTCCCCATCCTGCCCCTGTCCACCCCAGATGTGGAGACTGAGAAACTCATCAAGAAGAAGGACGAGGAGGTAATGGATGGATAATCACATTCATATGATAATGATTTGAGAGGATGACGTTGAGTTGGTATTTAGTCTTTCCACATTAACGTTGTGCTTCATGGCCTAAAGTGGTTATCAAAAGTGTTCGCTCCCCTTGTTTTCTCCACATTTTATTGTGTCACAATGTAAAGTCAAAATGGATTAAATTAATTTGCCACTGATTAAACTCAAAATCAGGGAACATAATGTCAGAGTTAAAAGAAAAATCTACAAATTGGTCTAATTTATTCACAAATACAAAACACCAAATTCATTGCATAAGTATTTCTACAGTGAGTCAGTGCAGTCCATTTTGTGTCTTTACCAGTTTTGTACCTCTGAACACATCAATGATTCCAAAATTGCTTAAAGCTCTGTCAAGCTCTCATGCACAGCTATATGGTCTGACACACCAGGATACATGAATATATTGTTTTATAGTCTGAATACACTGGTGTCATTGAAACGGTTTGATACATACATCAATATGCATTATAATAGTGCTACCTGATCTGATACTTTGTACCCCCCGGCACCTCTTCTACACCTCTCCCTCCCCGGTCTCCCTCCCCGGTCTCTCTCCAGTTGAGGAGGATGCAGGAGATGCTTCAGAAGATGCAGCAGCAGATGCAACATGAGCAGGACTTGTAGATACTCCCCTCTAATCTCTGACTACTGACCTATCACCTTTCAGCTGATGATCTGTGGGAGGAAGTGATGCCGGGTTAGTGATGTGCTGGCCAGGCAAACACTGGTCCCACATCACTGCAAACCACAGCGAAGATCTGTCCAGTATAGCTCTATTGAATCATGAATCACTAACAAAGCAATTGCACACAGGGTCACCCCAACACATAACACTCCAAACCATGGATGGGCTTTGGTACACTGAAATGAGCCTGATATGACTGGCTCTAATATTTTGTCCATATTTTCTTGTTGTTATGAACATCCAAAAGTCAATCATTGTAGCATAGTATATTTGCACTTTAGTTTGTGTCTAAGCAGTTTTTTGTATTTATGGAAAGTAATTTGATACTAAACATGACTTTTTTGGTTTATGGTTAAATATATATCATGCACTCTCCTGACTAACACAGAATTTGGGTCAGATTCTTTATTTCTGTTTGCTTTGTGGTTTTATGATTATTTTTGGTGTGTATATGAGTGTATGTGTTTGAGAGAAGCTCAATCTATGTCAGCCTTATTGTAAAAATTAGTCAATTTCCTGTCAAACATAAGTTTAGAAATGAACCAAAAACAATGCTTTGCAAGAGAATCCGTCCTTCTTGTCCATTTGCTCAACTGACTGACTATCCGTCCTTCTTGTCCATTTGCTCAACTGACAGACTGAGACAATATCAATCATCACTGTTGTCTCCAATGCTTCTTTTATAACTCAAGGGCCAGGTGTTGCAGTACAAACATTTTCAGTCTGCTTTATATTCCTATTGGCAAAGACATTAGATTTAAGTCAAATGAATAAGAAACGTTAGAACCAAAATGAAGCCACACGATTACCTGGTGACCTCAAATAGATATAGTATAATTTGTGTTTTTGAGTGAATGTGCGTGCCAACGTTTGTGTGGGTGTGCGTGTAAAGGTAATTGTGTGATGGTCAGCACTGGCTTGCGTGCCAACGTACATGTGTGCTTGTCTGTCACCATGGCATTGTTCAGCTGGTATGTAGTTCCAACACTTTGTAGTTCGTAACCGATGAGTAGATATGTCGGCTTGGTTAACGTTGTGTCCACACATAATAATGTCTCACATAATAAAGCCACTGTTGTACATTTGATGCTCCCTGTTGTTACTGTTTGTGTCTGCGTGTGCTATTAATCTTGCTGTAGATGCTTGAGGGCTGAATATATATTCTAACATTTAAACCGACGTTAAACTCACCAGTTACACTGTAAATCAAGATTGCCACTGCGATTGTAAACACCAAATTTTAGCAGCACATTGTAATATACCCGAACATATATTAACATTCAATATATATTCGGTGGTAAAACATTTAAGTACACTACGTTATGTAGTGTACTTAAGCGCCTAGTTATTTTATCAGTCAGTTTCTCGAAAGCATCGTTACTTAAAGTGGCACGTAACATCGCTCGATAACTAACGATTGCTCCCAACCACTCGTTAATTCATCTTTACCGATTTTAGGCATTTAACTGTTCTTGTAAAATTATAGGAACTTTGCTCCACTGTGAAATAGCGCCTCCCTCAACATGCGTGGAGTGATCGCAAACAGTTAATATTAAGGCAATAAAAAAATATCAAAAACGTTTAAGTTTAGACCAATTTATTTCAACTACACAAATTATATATTAAGTGCGTAAGTGGATGTGAATGTCATTGAATACAACAGTCAACTGAGAATTCAAAAAACGCAATAAATACAAACGTTAAGCAAAACGTAAAAGTGTTCAAAATTATCTCACGTGTTTGAACACCCGCATTGTAGGCTATTGGTAGGCTACGGTCTTTGATAGATGGTGCTGGTGTCTCTACCACGTCAAGATCATTGAATGCTTGTTTTCTCGTGCGTTCCATTTTTATTTCAAACATTTTGAATGGATTTTTTCAATTCTGCTTTATATTCCCATTTAACCAATCGTGTGTTGATCACTAAGTGACCAAAGTATTACTAGTTTTGTAGAAATTAAGTATTCTATATAGCTAACGGAGGAACTAACAATTAGATGTCGTGGTCGATTTCATTGGCTAAAGTCGATTCCATTTGTTGGATATAATGTTTCGTCCACACTAAATAACACTACATCACCTAAGTAGTAGTAGAATACATATCCAGCGATATAATATGCTTCTGATAAGTAGTCAATCTCTATCGACATGCAATAGGCAATATTTCAAATCGTATTAATGGCCTAATTCCATTCCAAACACCAAACATGGTATAATTCCATTCCAAACGACCGTAATTTAGAACTTACGATGCATTTTTAAAGAGCAACGTACGTTGTGGTTTGGGAAAAATGTCGGTCGTACCGAAGGCTACTTGCATGGTTAAACCTTCGTAAATTCCACGTTATCGGCAAACTGGATCCATGTTGTTATATGGTCCCATCACAAGATAGAGATCCGATTAGAAGAATAGATTCTGCAAAGAAATCAGTGATTCAAACAGTCCGAATCTTCTAGAAGTGATTCTGTACGTTTCATTGCTTCGGAAATTCCACAGTGACAAATACTACTTCCTACTGGCTGTTGAGTAGATTTGTGTTGTACCAATTGTGATTAAAATTAAAATAATGTAATGTCCAACCTACTTCTGTTCTAAAGCAATACTATACCGTGGTAAAGTATGGTAAACACAGAAAACATCTTAGGCTTTTTGAATCGGACTTCAAACGAGAAACCACTTACTGCAGGTTTCAAGACCATCACTTCATCTGGCTGTGACAGTTACTGGTTCGCTGCCGCGTTGGAACATCAGCAGCGCGCTACACATTTAATCTAGACGGGGAGAATGGAAAGGACAGGAGAGAAAGATAATGAAGCCTCCTCGTCCCACCAAAATACTATGTGGAAACAATTTCAAGCAAAAGCTAAACCCCTCCTAAGCCCTAAATTGAACAGAAACACAGATGAGAAAAGGGAGAGGGGATCAATGTGGATGTTTCGGAAGAAGAAAAAGCACCATGTTTTGGACCGGGAACTCTCCTCCTCACAACCCGACCTCTTCTCCGCGCCGGTGTGTTTGGACTCGCAAGAATCGCCGCTCTGCGGCAAAGCGGACCCCAGCTCAATCACCAGCCATAGCTCCAGACCGCTATGCTACAGACAGACGACCGAGGAAACGAT
The DNA here is from genome assembly GCA_016801105.1 of Esox niger. Classification (NCBI taxonomy): domain Eukaryota; kingdom Metazoa; phylum Chordata; class Actinopteri; order Esociformes; family Esocidae; genus Esox; species Esox niger. The sequence continues at coordinate 22,090 of JACXGJ010005246.1, forward strand.
GCAGCCGGACTCACAGAAAGTCGCGAGCGGAACGGGCAGCCTGAAGCCCACGCTGGTTCAGCTGGTGCAGTCCCACCACAAAAGCTCTTCGCTGGGGTCAGCGTGCTTGGAGAGGCTGGTCTCGGACACTGCAGCGAGCGCTAGTGACAGTGGTGAGGGAGAAACACCGCCAAAGCTTGATAAAACGGATCCGCAGGTAGGCTATGGATAAATGAAATATATTAGTCTACACTTATATTGTGTGAAATTTTGGCCCTAGGGTAATTTATTTGAACCAATATTAAATACCATGCGCAGGCCTAAAGTTTTTTTTAACACCATGATATATTCTACATAAACAGGGAATATGTTACAGCTCTACACTTTAGTATTTTTATTTTTGTTTGTAATTTATGTATAATCTAAATTATTGTAGTACATGCATCATCAAATGCAATAAAAAAATAATGTGTCGGTCACTATGATAACCAAATAAAACGTGAGGTTACTCTAAAACAACAACTAGATCAGATTAGTTTGTTCAACAGTTGAAATAAGTTAACAGCATAATAATAACTGCAGGAGGTTGACCTAGTGGACATAATGTTAATCTGTTTTTCAATGTATTTATGTGTGTAGGGGTACAGGTTTTACTATCCTTGAGAAAACTAAACAACTATTACCATAAGGGACACTGTTGTGTGTGTGTGTGTGTGTGTGTGTGTGTGTATGTGTGTGTGTGTGTGTGTGTAGGGGGAGATAGACTAGGTCTGCATGTTTTCAGAAAGACCAGATGTATGTACTTTATCATTTGACCACATGAGCAGGCATATCCATTGCATCAAGAGACTGCAGTGTGTTGGGATCCCTCGCTTACTGTATGCTCTATAATCCCATTTGCTATAACCCCATCCCAGTTTACTATAGGCAGGGTCACAATACGCTGTTATAAAAGGGGAATGTTTTGCATAGAAATGGATAGAGTGAAGAGCAGAGACAGCGATTATTGCAAGAGATAATAGAAAGAAAGAGAAAAATGTTTATAAAGGGTAGAATGGAAAAAGAGAACTAGTGAGGGGAAAAGAGAGGATGTTTTGAAAAGAATACCAGAGAGAGAGAGAGACATTCCCGGAGGACATTTCACAGTGGATGACCTGTCTGAGTATGTACTGTGACCAAACTCACATTATTGGCAAGAAGGAAAGAAGGCTTGTTAGGGGCATGAGTTTCCGCCAGGTGTCATATTACAACAGGGAGACACAGTAGTTACACAAGATGGTTAATAACCGGATTTGGAGAAGTTGAGATGGTCCTAGATCTGTGCCCATTTTACTGAGGGGTGTTTTTTGTGTTTTATGGAATGTTTTACTGCCTTGTACTGAATGGCAGTAAACATCTTTTAACCCTATTACCATGTTATTGATCTGTGCATGTGTGTGTGTGTGTGTGTGTCTGTGTGCCTCTGTTTGAGTTAAGTCACAATCTAGAAAATCCAGGGCCATACTTGCAAACATTATTCAGCAATTATTTATTACTCTGTCTTCCTCCCATTCCAGTTTTGTGAAATCCAAATTGTTTTCAAATCCTTGATTCATCTCTGCAACCAAAAGGAAAATCAAAGACAGGAACATGTCCTCTGAAGCACATCTTGCCAACTCATTCTGTTCTCGTCACACGGCTGGTACTTTTGCGCTTGAAAGATAATACTTTCACTGGCTAACAACCCTGACGAATGTTATATACCTACACATTATTCAGTTAGCATGAACGGACAAGGAGTTACATTTACACAGATAAATGCTTTCAGAATTTTTTTTTTAGGAAAAACATTCGGCCAATAATTTTTAGGATTTGTGTAGTTATTTCATTTATTTGATGAAGTCATTCATCTTCCAATTCCCATGCAATACCCAAAGTGGTAGGAGTACTCAGAATCCTTGCCACATTATCCATTAGCTATAAAGATCTAGCAAGCCAGTCTACACAATGAGCTAAAGACCAGCCAGTCAGATGTGGTTGAATATGTTTTGTTTAACAGAATGTGCATTTGGACCTCCGCCCAGTACACTTTCACAGTGATTAAGAATTGGCATGTCATGTTTTGGATCACCTCCGACTATGTCAACAATCGTAATGGTTCACCCTTTTATCACATACGCAATTGGCTGATGCGTTATGAGTCTGAGAAACTGTTTGAAGTTACTGCTGTTCTAAATGTGCACAATCTGTACATTTAGTGGTAGAGAAGGTGATTAGTTTCAGTGATGATGACAAACAAACAGTCATTAAAACTCACCGGGCTAATGCAGAATCTGCTGGGCTGAATGGTGATCAGAACACATCTCGATCATGATCTCCCTGACGTTAATAACATGGACTGTAAACTAGAGTGCACTTAATTGTTCATCAGTGCACTTAAGTGTACTATAACTATCACCGGGGAGAGATATAGAACCCATCACTGCATTCTATACCCACATGTGGTAGTTATAGAACCCATCACTGCATCCTATACCAACATGTGATTGTTATAGAGACCATCACTGCATTCAATACCGCCATGTTATAGTTATAGAACCCATCACTGCATCTATACCAACATGTGGGATGGGCCTCTCTGTGAGGCGTGAGCAACATGCTCTTGTGTTTATTTACAAAGCACTTCTTTTAAAACTACCTCTATATATATCATCCCTAATTTCTACTCGACAGTCAAATATCAACACCAGATCTCAGATGTGAATTACTTTAGAAACTCCAGCCGTCTCCACAGAGTTCGGAAGGACTGCTTTCAGTTCAATACCTATTGAACAACTTGCTGGCTAAACTTAAGTTAAACACTCAGGTGTTACTTTCCCAATTTAGAGGTCTTATGGAGAACCACTATGATGTAACTATAATTGTTTTTGTTGAATTATATTTATTTAGTTATTTCATGTTCACTGTTTGTGTAATTACTGTACATGTAATATTGTCAGGGCACAGCCTAACAAGAGATTCAGGTCTGTTTTCCGTGTTAAATTAAAGCTTACATATAATAATCTACTGGTCACCATGGAGAAGCAGTCAGCCCATATGATCTTCACTACATTAATACTACATTCAAATGGTTGGTTCACAAATGTGTGTATGTATGTCTGTGCATGCTTGTGTTGGCAGGCATGGATAAAGTAACCTACAAGTACAAGTGAAAGTAATTGGGTAAAACACTACTTGAGAATGAGGCAAATTTAAATATACAGACTGGTGACAAAATACAATTGTTTGTAATGAGGGGTTAATGAGCTGTAATCCCATTCTAATATTACTTTCTGTAGTACAGGATGGTCAAAGACTTGTCTTGGGCAGGTCCTCCTAAGTATTCTAAATGTAAGTAGCAAGTTACAGATTCCAAAGATACATTTTTGTTATTTCCTTCAAACAGTTGTGACTCAGCTACAATAAGCATTTCCTGCTGTTACACTTTGTGTGGATGTGTATGTCAGGGACTGTGGTTTTTGTGTGTGTGTGTGTGTGTGCTAGTATGACATTTGCAGAATAACTGTAGGCTACATCCCAGGTAGCTGTTTTCAGTTTCTGTAGGCACAGGGTTGGTAGTAAAATGACATGGTTGTTTGTAGGTCACAGAAGGGTTGGTAGTAAAATGACACCTGTCCTCTGTTTTCATTACCGGTAAGAGACACTTTGCATGAAAACACACCAACCCACACACCCACAGACATGCACCCAACATACAAACTAAAACAAGCCTCAGAGACATCTGACAATAAAATGGAAACCAGTTGTCTCATTCTGAGGAATCCTTTCCATGGGGCCACTAGGCAGACCAGGAGGACCACAGTGGAAACAAGTCTTAAGGCAATTAGACGAGGGCAGAAAATTAACACGTGTTAAGTATGATGTACAAGTGGGATAAAAAGTCGTGCGGGTACAAATGGCATTCTAAATGTGCAGTTAGGCCAAATTGAAGGAGTAAGGTGGCATGTGCCACTGGGATGCAGAGATAGCAGCAGTAAGGTCCCCGAAGTAGATATGAATACACAGCTCTGGAAAAAATGAAGAGACCACTGCGCCTTTTTCTTTCCTTCCCAAAAAAGTTGATAAGGAACGTTTTGAGTTAGGAACCGAAGCGTTTAATTTGCAGTGGTCTCTTAATTGTAACCCGTCTGTTCGTCACTCAAAATCTTCATTTTCTGAATTTTCCCAGAGCTGTAAATATATATATATAAAATATTTGATATATACATATATGTATATATAAATAAAAAATACATAAATAATATATGTTTATCAAATATTTAAATTTGTTGATGTTTGCTCTTTATACCTGGTCAATTAGCAGTCCTATCTAGAGTGATTTAAATTAGGGTTAAATCCAAATGTGCACAGATTGTTAGACTGGAGGTTTGAACCACCAACCTTTTTTCCAGGTCATTCATGCTGATCACTAGACAATCCAATGCCTGTTTGTTTGTTCTTCGGTTTTAGTGCTTCTCGTTACTTAGTTGGTTCCTTGTTTGACTCCTGCAATTGGTTGGTTCATTTTGGTTTGACCCTTTGATTGGGTGCGATCTGACAGAGGGTGCTGCTGTTGATCAGGGTGAAGACTACAGATAATGTACTTAACAACACTGCTGTTACATCACTGGTTTAGCAACTGCCAGTCAAGATGTATCTGCTGCAGAGATTAGCCTGAAGCCAACCCTCTTCTCCCTCTTCCTCCTTCCAAATCTCACTCTCTCTGTCATCCCGCCATTCATTTTAGCATGTTTCCCAAACTCATCTAAACTCTCCTGTCTTTCCTGTATTTGCCTGGTCTTCTTTTACTTTCTATTTTGGCCTGTACCTGCTTCTGTCCGCCTCCATCTATCTTTGCTTTGTCTCTTTCTTTGGGAATGCAGGGAGATACCTTTGCTTTGTCTGTCTGAGAGGGCAGTGTCTCTCTGTGTTTGACTGTCTCAGATCAGGTTGGGGACTGACTGGGGGATCCGGGCTAGAGGAGGTGGCTTGTTTCTAGATCAGTGAAACAGGTTATGCCTAGTTTGTTCCTCTGGCAGTCGTTACGTATTTCTTTCCTTATCCCCTTTACTCTCTATTCCTCTATGCCAGTCAACTCCCATTTTTCCCCCCTTGTTCTCTCTTCTCCAACTTCTCTCTGCTCCTGTTCCTCCTCAATCTCCTTATTCTCCTCTCTGTCTCTTCATGAATGAGGGTTTGGAGTTAGCTTCTCAAGGGTTACAGGATGAGCCTCGTCGTCCGTCCTCAACATGCGGATGCCAGCAATCGGTGAGCTTCAGCTGCTGCCTCACTCCCATCTCCCCCGCTTTCCTGTCCCCCACTCCCCTGTCCCCCACTCCCCTGCACTCTATGTCCACTCCCCCCTGAAATGTTCCCCTTTTGTCCTCAAGCCACATGACCCCAATATTATCAGGGTCCATGTTCATGGTGGCTTTGCTCAATTGCGGGTTATCACACAAGCCTTTTGCTGATTGTACATTTTCTGTAACGGATACCGGTCTTGTCACCTCTCGTGAGAGCGGTGTGTCATTAATTTGTCATGTGTCTGTCTGTTATCTGGATAGGTTTAAATAGCAAGCCTTACATGTGTGTTTGCATATTTTCTGTGTTTGTACGTGTATACATGTGTGTATAGGTTACATAACCTGACAGCTGTGTCAGCTGTGACAGCTGTGTACAGTAACATGAAAGCTAATGAATCAACAGAGCACACATGGCCCCTAAGTCGTTCATTAATATGTTTAGTTTATAACAGTGTTTCAGGAAGAGAGCTTCAGGTGGCACCTAATGGGAACTTCCATTTGTTTCAAGTTTCACATTTTAATTGTGATATAAACAGGATGAGCAATGTATTCCATGAAATGCTTTTGGCCGTTCCTCTCACTGCAATTATGGTCTCAATTCTAAAAAGATAATGAATGCAAAAACAAATTATAATAGTAGTAACAAGGACACAATACTGATGAAAATAGTGTAAATGAAGCTAAGAGTTTAAACCGAAATGAGAAAGTATAGTGTTTGCAGTATATTCATGTTAAATCATGTGGGTAAGTGGGGATGTTTAAATTGAGCTGTAGAAAATAGTTACAGTCTAAGCATTAATGAGAAGTCAGAAGTTTAATAGCAGCAGTTATAATATGAGTCCAGAACTCGTCCGTACGGTTTTCAACGGTGAGCCATGAAATGGCTTGTATATAGAAAGTGGCTCAGAGTCTAACAGGCCCATTGTCGTCACGGTTGCGCCCGTGGCCACCTCTCGCTCCTCACATCCTGTGGAAGATCCTGTATAATGCACTCTTCAGGCCTCGCTCCAGTGATGTTCTGGGCTGTCTTCTTGGCTGTCTTGTCTGACAACCAGCTGTAGGTCCCTACACTTGTGTGAGGAGCAGCGCCTGGACCAGGCTGTGAGGTGGTCGGTCTGGATGTTCTGGATGGTGCTGCTGTAGTGGAGAGGACCCAAGTGGCTAGTCAGTCATATGGGATAATGCTCCATCCAACTGAAACACCTGATCCAGCATGTTCAGTACTGTAGTTTGTTTATACGGGCAGCAGAACAACACACACGCTGTCTAGCATTCTTCCTTCAAGTTTTTGTTCTGTTGTTCCAAAAACAGAATGCCGTGTGACCCAGTTTGCGTTCAGGAATGTTTTGCTGTTCTCAATTTAGCTCACAGTGAATGTGTATTAAAACCTGCTGTCTTCCCGACTACAATAAAACTCCATTGGAAAACGTCACGGGGGCTCACATGTCTTCCTCAACCATTTATTGATCCTGAATGAATGAAGGAGTTGTGCAGCATTTATAGGGCTGTGTTTTGTCTTGTTTGGTCTAGATGATGTTGGCAGCCATTTAGACAACCTTGTCTACTGTCTGCTCACTAAAATACAAACACACCAGTGGGCAACTGTCAGGGCCTCGCATGCCTTCAGAGAAGCATAATGATCTATGCAAATCTATGTATTTACACAGTACTATATTATTATTAATGACTGTTTTATTGATTTAATATGTTAATGATGCGTGCTACCCTCCGTGATCTTATTCTGGCTCCGATCTCTGTTTGATTATTTATGATGTCATTAAAAAACATTGATTTATTGATTTATTTCTTGCTTTAGTAAGAGACTGGATGTGGTACGCATTAAGTAAATGAGTGATGCTGGGGTCTGTGATTTCTCTCGATTATTCAGGTCGATGCAACGTTTTAAACAAGTCCCCCCCAGGATGCAAAAGCCAAGGTCCATTAGCCACAGTTCACCACTACAACACACACAGACACACACACACACGCACACAGGCACACACACACACACATTTTCTGAGCTGCATGTGTATCAGTGATTGCTGATGGGATTGTACCTGTGTGTTTAAGTGTGTATTTTAGGCTCAGTGTGTATTTTCAGCTTAGCAGTGTTCACCATCTGATTAAGCACCATGGGTGTGGAGAGAGCTGTGAGCAGCATGTTGGACACACGAATACACACCAAAACAAGAACCCATTATTATACACATACACCCTATATATACTACTGTCTATAATGTTTTGGGTCCCTATATACAATGGAGCATGGAAAGAAATATAAATCAATGTTTACTGGTGCTGTTGGTGAATTGGTTGACTCCTGCAGCAGATCCTAAATGAGTGTGCATGCTGGTTTCACCATGTAGAAATAACTACAAGTTTTATTCCTGGATCCCATCTTCAAAAGCAGCATGGCCGGCATGTGGTTTACTGATAAGTACCTTAAAGAGCCTGCAGCACTGCTCAAGATCCACAGCATCCCACCTGAAATAGTGGTATGATGCTTTGTTGGGCCTTTATAGCTGCCACTAAACCAGGTCACTTGTCTTCATTGAAGATAGAACTGATGATGGCCACAGCCAAATTAATTCTGAAGTGTATTTCCTATTACTTCTGAATGGTGAAACCAATATGTACACAAATACACTCAAACAGAAAATGAGAATCTGTACTTCATGGTAATGGGTTTACGTCAGAACATTTGAAGTTTGAGCCAAAGGAAGAAGCACTTTCTTCACTGTGCCATGCACCATGAAATGCTCTGTGTTACATCACCTGCACTTAAACCAAGAAGTGCAATGCCTAAAATACCAATTAAAACCAATAGAGAAATCACACCGATCAGCCTCACAAAAGCAACATGCATACAAAACACAGGAATGAATACTTAATAACACAAACACACACACTTGCCTGCATGCACTCTCATACATGCACAATGTGTTTTTTTGCAATATCCTGTCAGAGGTCCCTGCGAAGGTCAGCTCGTTCACTCTTGTTACCGATGGCTGTTGTTGTAGTGAGACTGTCTGCGTACCTGAAACTTCCCCGCGTAGTTCCTGTTGCTTTTCCTCACAGCCATATTGGAGGAGCGGTGCTATGAACCCTTCACTGGTGAATATTATGCACCTCTAACAGTCTGCTTTCTGGTGAATCCTCAGTTGCTTTAAGCCTTGTAGCTAATAGAGTTTCCCGGATGTGCAGTGTGTTTTGTGAAACTGCGTCCTAGCTCTCTCCTCTTCATAGCGCTGGGTTTTTGCTAACTTGTCATTCAGGTTGTCAGCGTTATAATACTATTAATTAATTGGCTCTATATTATGTTTCTCTGGGTGTTTGCCTATTACACTGTGTTTATGAGAACAAGTAAAACTCTAAGTGAGTGTGTCTGTGTGTGTGTGTGTGTGTGTGTTTGCATGCATTAAATGTTGCGGAATAGACAGTTGAAAGGGATCACAATGTGAAAGTGAATGTCTGGTGATCGTACCTAAATCCTAACCCTAATCCTAGCAGCGCAGAGGTCTGTGTTGATGATGTGTGTTCCTCTGTGATTAGTGTCTCTCATCTCTTCCCAGAGTGTGGGCGCCTCTGGCCCCTCGGGGGTTAACTCTGAACGAGCCCTGCCCAGCTCAGGGATGTACAAGCTGGACATAATGCTGAACAGAGGACACAACCTGGCCGTACGGGACAGGGGAGGTACCGTCATTACACATCTAGTGTCCTCATTTCATCACCCTGTTGCAAGAGAAATAATACGGATTTAAATAGCCTGTGGAGCTTGTGTGTTCCACTTCGGTATTTCACACAATTACCATAGCATTTCAGACAGGATCCACGAAAGACTGGTCAGCAACGTGTCAGCCGACGATGAGGATTGCTCCTGTCAAATTCCAAAGAGACTATATAATAGTCAGGTTACTCACTCCGTCGGATGTTCGCTGGTCTTACTAGCACCCATCACCTTTGCCTCCACCTGTAAACCACCCACCATCCCTGCCTCCACCTGTTGCACACCCAACACCCCTGCCTCCACCTGTTACCCACCCACCATCCCTGCCTCCACCTGTTACCCACCCACCACCCCTGCCTCCACCTGTTACCCACCCACCCCCCCTGCCTCCACCTGTTACCCACCCACCCCCCCTGCCTCCACCTGTTACCCACCCACCACCCCTGCCTCCACCTGTTACCCACCCACCACCCCTGCCTCCACCTGTTAGCCACCCACCACCCCTGCCTCAGCCCCTATAAAATAGAAATGAGTTATAATCTCTTAGAAAATTAACATTTCCTGTTGCTGTTGATTTTTTACTCTATCTGTAGCAAAATCTCAAATGAACATCCTATGTTTGCTTGTATGTCTTCTATATTTTAGAGTGTGTGCAGGGTTATCGCTATTTGTCCATTTATCGCTATTTGTCTCTCTCTTTCTCGCACCCCTCCCTCTACTTCTGTCTCTCAAATGGCCTAAGGTACCAGCGATCCGTATGTGAAGTTTAAGCTGGGCGGAAAGGAGGTGTTTCGCAGTAAGACCATCTATAAGAACCTCAACCCAGTCTGGGACGAGGGGACCAACCTGCTGGTTGACTCTCTGCAGGAACCTCTCTATGTCAAGGTAATACGCACACTGCAATGTGCAAACATAAGAGACGCGTGAACGCACATGACACTGTGTGCTAATAACACATGAATGGTGGGTGTTTCACTGCAGGTGTTTGACTATGACTTCGGCCTTCAGGACGACTTTATGGGTTCAGCTTACCTCTACCTAGAGTCCCTGGAGCAACATAGGTACGGTACTGTAGGCCTATGTCACCTCTATGATACACATATGACACCTTCATGTCTTATGTGTATCACCTGTATGTTGTGATTTTAACAACAAAACAAGACAACTTAGCTGACACCATTGAGGAGAATTAATCTTAACTTAGCTGAAGAATTGAAACACATCATCCTGAGATGTTTTAACATTCAATTCTTTCTTTTAATGTAAGTTAATCAAGCCAATGCTAGGGTCTGTTATTTTATTCTGTTCAGTGCATAATTAAATACCTCTGTATTATGTACTCTCTATAAAAGAGTCTGAAGCTTTTGTAACATATACTTTTTAACATAAACAAGATGCTTAATTCACCAGCAGTATATAGAGGTTTTATAACAAGATACAAATATAATGTATCTCCACTATTAAATATGGGAATGGTTGTTTCAGAATTCTACTTCATTCTGACCTGTTGTGCCTCTATTGATTTTGAAAATGCATTGATGTACCTACAAACCCCTGAACATCGCCCAGTCCTAATATATATACAACGCTGTTTCCCAAAAAAGTTAAGCTGTGTAAAATTATAATAAAAACAGAAAGCAATGATGTGCAAATCATTTATCCCTATATTTAACTGCATCGGCTGCATTTATTACAAAGACAACATATCAAATATTAGCGTTTTTGGAAAAATACATTTTTTTAGAATTTAGAATTTGGTGCAACAACATATTTCAAAAAGTTGTGACATGTTTACCATTGTGTTGCCTCACCTCTTCTTGTAACAACACTTTGTAAGCGTTTCAGAACTGAGGAGACGAACTGCTCTAGTTAAGATAGTGAAATGTTTTCCCATCCTTGCTTGATACAGGATTTCAGCTGCTCAACAGGTCGGGGTCTCCTTTGTCGTACTTTTCATTTCATAATGCACCAAATGTTTTCAATGGGTGACAGGCCTGGACTGCAAGCAGGCCAATTTAGCACCCAATTTAGCAGTCTTTTACTACATCGCCATGCCGCTGTAATAAGGGCAGGATGTGGTTTGGCATTGTCTTGCTGAAAAAGCAAGGCCTTCCCTGAAAATGGTCTGGATGGCAGCATATGTTGCTCCGAAACCTATATATATTGTTCAGAATTTATGTAGCCTTCATAGATGTGCTTGTCACCCATGCCATGTGCACTAATGCAAACCCATACAATCATGGATGCTGGCTTTTGAAATGTGCCCTGATAAAAAGCCAGATGATCCCTCTCCTATTTAGGCTGGAGGACCAAGCGTCCATGATTCCCAAAATTATTTTCCAATTTTGATTCTTCGGACCACGTGACAGTTTTCTGCTTCCCCTCAGTCCATCTAAAATGAGCTCACGCCCAGAGAAGGTGCTGGCATTTCTGGATGTTTATGTATGGTTTCTTCTTTGAAGGGTAGAGTTTTAACTTGCATTTATGGATGCTGCAACATACCGGGTTTTGTTGGGTTTTTGGAAGTGTTCCTGAGGGCCTGAAGATAACAATAATCTAATATTGGTTTTTGACCTTGTCCTCTTGCGTATAGAGATTACTCCAGATTCACTGGATCTTTTAATGATGTTATGTAGTATAGATGATGAGATCCCCAGTCTTTGCAATTTTACAATGAGAAATGTCATTCTTAAATGTTGGCACTATATGCCTGTGCAGTCTTTCACAGAGCGGTAAACCCCTCCCCATTCTCACTCCTGATTGGCCCATATTCTCTGGAATGATCTTTTATTACCCAATCCTTTTACTGCCCTGGGGCAAATTGACCTAATTCATTTGTTTTTTAGCATTACACAACATTTCCAGTCTTTTGGTGCAGCTTTTTTTTAAAATTTCCAGTCTCTGTCACAGCTTTTTTGAAACATGTTGCTTGCATCAAATTCAGAGTTTGAAAATACTGTAAGGAAAATCAACAGATACACCAAGAAATAACTTTATCAGGGAAAGCATAGAAATGAGCCTCCTATCAGGTGATTCTCCAATCAGAATATCTATAACTCCCATTTCCATTTCCATTGGTACTTCACAAAGCAACATTCACTATTGGGGATTTTCAGTGTGTCATTAATTTGACTCCACATTCTCTCTACTTGCATAAAATATTTCACAGTTCATTACACAATCATGGTGTTGTGTGACCGGATATGGTTTTACTTGGTTTAACACCCTGCTTCCTATTTCCTCTTTTGCTCATGCAACACCTGGGGTCACATCTGACAGGCTCATAGTGGGGGGGGGTGATTTAAGATCAGTTTGCCTTTCAGTTCCGAATGAATAAAGAAATGTAGGCCAGCGCTCTAAGAGGCTTGATACATACTGTTCATGGTTTTAACCAGTCAGAAAAACACTCATCCACTGATCCCTTCCTGTGCAGGCCAGTACCAGTAACTCTGGCTTTACATGACCCAAACTACTCCGATGGTGACCTGGGGACGTTGGAGCTGACCGTCACATTGCGTCCTAAACACAGCCCCACAGAGGAGCCACATAGAGATGCCAGCGTAAGATCAAGCACTGTCACACTACCATCACACCTACAGCATCACCGCCTCTACTAAACCAGGGTGTGCAAGTGTTTGTTTTTGTCCACCACTAACACAGAGACGCCCCTGTAATTGGTATAGCAGCGCGAGTCGTGCCAGTGTTCACTGACGCCATTCTATGACGACGAAAGGGTGTAAAGCATTTCTTCCAAGCCAGCACTGATTTCAGTTTAGCTCCTTGCGGTTACTACTGACTGCAGATACGCTGAGTCTGGGTGCTGTTTGTGTCCTACAGAACAAAGAGTTGGTAATGGAACATCGTTGGAAGCCTTATGTGAACAAAGTGAGTCTAGCGGTAGTTAGCCTCCTCTAGGTAAACCACATTTTTTATAGCCTAGCATATAGCCTAGCATATAGCTTTGCATATAGCCCAGTGTTTTCCTGCCTAGCTAAGATTCCTCTCTTTAGATCACTCTGAAAGTGTACAGTCGAAACGCTGTGCTGTTTGGCTGTGGTCTGTTGTATTTACATCAGATGGGGCATCTGCGGGGCCAGGATGTAAAATGAATTCAGTTTGTGTATTATGCATGACCTTCTGGTGAATTAGATATGAACCCGATGGTTGGCCTTGAAGAATGACAGTCCTCCACTCAAAGAGAGGAGTGGAGAAGATGGTGGAGGAATGGAGCGAAGAGAAGTGTCTGAGACACAACCTTGCTAATTCCAGCATGACTGCATCTATATTTCATCACTCCTCAAGTCTATGATGTTCCGCAATGATAGTAGGCTAGGCCTAGATATGCTGTTCTATTACTGGATGTCAGTCGGTAGGAATATATTTGCCTTACCGCTCCCTCTGCTGGTTTTAGAGGGCTCTACATCAAATGCAATCAAACTTAATTTTTCAGAAGAAATCTATGCTAAATAGACAGCTTGTTCAAATAATGTATCTCCTCTTTAGACCATGCTGCTCAAAAGGAGCTGGAAACGATCCAGCAAGGTAAACCTATGAAGAACACATCATCCCTCAACACCCAGTCTTGTGTAGTACTAGGCGGAGGCTGTCATCCTCCCTCCATACCAGTCATTTGGAGGAGTAGTAGTAGGCCGTCATCATCCCTCCATACCAGTCCTGTGTAGTAGTAGTAGTAGGCTGTCATCATCCCTCCATACCAGTCCTGTGTAGTAGTAGTAGTAGGCTGTCATCATCCCTCCATACCAGTCCTGTGTAGTAGTAGTAGTAGGCTGTCATCATCCCTCCATACCAGTCCTGTGTAGTAGTAGTAGTAGGCTGTCATCATCCCTCCATACCAGTCCTGTGTAATGCCTCCGATCTGGACTAGGTTTAAATTGACTCTAGGATTAGCCCACATGCATCGATTATCTATTACAATTTGGACTCTTAATACATTCACCAGGCACAGCCAGAAGAGGACTGGTCACCCCTAGGAGCCTTGTTCAACACTACTGTTGTTTTCTCCCTGGGGTTTAAGGCCGGGTGTTTTGTGAAAGCACTTTGTGACAATTGCTGATGAAAAAAGGGCTTTATAAAATACATTTGATTGATTGATTGATTTGATTGATTGATTGTAGTAATTGTCCCTCCACACCCAGTCCTGTGTAGTAGTAGTAGCAGCTGTCATCATCCCTCCACATCCAGTTCTGGGTTGTAGAAGTAGTAGGCTGTGATCATCCCTCCACACCCAGTCATGTTGAGTTGTAGTAAGCTGTCATCATCCCTCCACACCCAGTCATGTGTAGCAGTAGTAGTAGGCTGTCATCATTCCTCCAAACACAGTCCTGTGGAGTAGTAGTAGTAGGCTGTCATCATCCCTCCACACCCAGTCATGTTGAGTGGTAGTAGTAGGCTGTCATCATCCCTCCAAACACAGTCCTGTGGAGTAGTAGTAGTAGGCTGTCATCATCCCTCCACACTCAGTCTTGAGGAGTGGTAGTAGGCTGTCATCATCCCTCCACACCCAGTCATGTGTAGCAGTAGTAGTAGGCTGTCACCATCCCTCCAAACACAGTCCTGTGGAGTAGTAGTAGTAGGCTGTCATCATCCCTCCACACCCAGTCATGTTGAGTGGTAGTAGTAGGCTGTCATCATCCCTCCACACTCAGTCTTGAGGAGTGGTAGTAGGCTGTCATCATCCCTCCACACCCAGTCATGTGTAGCAGTAGTAGTAGGCTGTCACCATCCCTCCAAACACAGTCCTGTGGAGTAATAGTAGTAGGCTGTCATCATCCCTCCACACCCAGTCATGTGGAGTGGTAGTAGCAGTAGTAGTAGGCTGTCATCATCCCTCCACACCCAGTCATGTGGAGTGGTAGTAGCAGTAGTAGTAGGCTGTCATCATCCCTCCACACCCAGTCATGTGGAGTGGTAGTAGCAGTAGTAGTAGTAGTACTAGGCCTACATCCTCCCCTCCATCCCTCATTCGTTGCCATGTTTGTGCTTCATTTCCTCTCTGAGTGTTGTGTTGCTTCTCATCCCCCTCCCTTTTAACATGCATGATCCTTCCAACCCACATAGTTAACCGGTCAACATCCCCATCATGAGTAGTAATATGATGGATGGATCTCCGTGCAGACGGATGTCCAATGGCTGGTCAGGTGATGAACTGGCCCTCATGGTGTCTCCATTCATCTACAAGGCATCAATGGGATTTTTATGCTTAAATGTTTTGTGCATGTGGTGCTAAAGAAACGTACTGATATAAACGTACTGTGAAATATTAGTAAATGACTTCTTTTCTCTTCCTCTCTCTCTGTTTTCCTCCTGGCTGTGCGTGTCTTTCAGCAGCAGCAGTCACTGCGTCTGTCAGAGCTCCATCGCAAGGCGCAGTTATGGAGAGGCATCGTGAGCATCTCTCTGATCGAAGGTCGCAACCTTTGCCCCATGGATCCTAATGGCCTCAGTGACCCCTACGCCAAGTTCAGACTGGGAAACCAGAAGTACAAAAGCAAGGTACACTTGACGGACACACGCAGGCATGCAGGTACGCAGACACACACACACAAACACACATATGCAATCTTCCTGTCTTTATCTGTAGACCATGCCAAAGACGCTGTGTCCTCAGTGGAGGGAGCAGTTTGATCTGCACTTGTATGAGGAGACAGGAGGAATCCTGGATATTTCAGTCTGGGACAAAGACACTGGACGCAGGGACGACTTCATAGGAGGGTATGTTCTATCGTGTGTGTGTGTGTGTGTGTGTGAGTGTGTGGGTGTGTGTGTGTGCGTCGAACAGCCGTCACTTTTGGCTGCATGCTTACAGTAGATGCTTACAGTAACTTGTTGGCTTCTGTGTGTGTGTGTGCCTGTGTGTGTCTCTGTATGTCTCTGCATGTTTCTGTGTGTGTGTGTGTGTCTCTGTATGTCTCTGCATGTTTCTGTGTGTGCCTGTGTGTGTGTGTGTTTTAACTGAGAGCCACATATCTCTGAGTGTTTAACCCTGTGTGTGTGTGTGTGTGTGTGTGTGTGTCTCTGTATGTCTGTATGTTTCTGTGTGTGCCTGTGTGTGTGTTTTAACTGAGAGCCACATATCTCTGAGTGTTTTACCCCGACTGTGTGTGTGTGTGTTTTAACTGAGAGCCACATGTCTCTGAGTGTTTAACCCCGTGTGTGTGTGTGTGTGTGTGTGTGTGTGTGTGGGTGTGTGTGTGTTTTAACTAAGAGCCACATGTCTCTGAGTGTTTAACCCCGTGTGTGTGTGTGTGTGTGTGTGTGTGTGTGTGTGCGTTTCTATATGTTTTAACATGGGTGTTTGTATGACCGTCCTAGCTGTACGTTAGATCTGTCCACTCTGGCTAAGGAACACACTCATCATTTAGAGCTCCCCCTGGAGGAGGGCAGGGGCTCCGTGGTGCTCCTGGTCACTCTGACCGCAACCTCTCATGTGTCTATCGCTGAACTGTCACTGACCCCGCTCAATAACCCCCAGGAACGCAAGGAGATCATGAGACGATATGTGAGTAGAGCGGTGTTGTCGTAAAAAGGAACGGAAACTATTTTTGCCAACCTAGAAGTTGTTAAATCTTGTGTGTTTTAAACCAGTTGGTTAAGCTGTAAGGTTAGATTAAAGGTGGAGGGAGTTATGTGGTAGTCTATGTTTCCATCTTCTGTAGAACCTGTAGATGGGAGGGCAGTAGTAGGAAAGATCATTTTTGGGAGGCAATTTAGGAGACTCTTATCTAGAGTGCATACATTTTGCCCTCTTTCTGGTCTTACACGAAGCCTATTTCTCATTCAAAATAAAGGTAGTTAGAATACTCTCTTTCTCTCAGGGCTTGTTGTTAGAGTACTGTCTCCTTCTCTTGCTCGCTCAGGGCATGTTGTTAGAATGCTGTCTCCTTCTCTTTCTCCCTCAGGGCATGTTGATAGAATGCTGTCTCCTTCTCTTGCTCGCTCAGGGCATGTTGTTAGAATGCTGTCTCCTTCTCTTTCTCTCTCAGGACATGTTGTTAGAATGCTGTCTCCTTCTCTTTCTCCCTCAGGGCATGTTGATAGAATGCTGTCTCCTTCTCTTTCTCTCTCAGGACATGTTGTTAGAATGCTGTCTCCTTCTCTTTCTCCCTCAGGGCATGTGGCGCTCATTCTCTAACGTGAAAGATGTGGGGATAGTTCAGGTCAAAGTGCTGAGAGCTGAAGGACTAATGGCTGCGGATGTTACAGGTGTGTGACTGTATGTGTGTGTGTGTGTGTGACAGTAGTGCACGTACGTGACTGTGTGTGTGTGTGTGTGTGTTTAACAGCCTGTGTCTTTATGTAGGTAAGAGTGATCCTTTCTGTGTGTTGGAGCTAAATAACGACCGGTTACGAACACACACTGTCTACAAGAACCTCAACCCGGAATGGAACAAAGTATTCACCTTGTAAGTGTCAACCTCTTCCGACTCCTCCATCTTTCACTTTTTCTATCTATTTATAATCTTTCTATCTCCATGTTCATATGTATATGTAACTTCCTCCCTCTCTGTTTTCCTCTCCCTTCCTCTCTGTTCCCCTCTCCCTCCCTCTCTGTTACCCAAACCCTTCCTCTCTGTTCCCCTCTTCCTCCCTCTCTGTTTCTCTCTTCCTTCCTCCCTGTTTCTCTCTTCCTTCCTCTCTGTTTCCCTCTTCCTTCCTCTCTGTTTCTCTCTTCCTTCCTCTCTGTTCCCCTCTCCCTTCCTCTCTGTTCCCCTCTTCCTCCCTCTCTGTTTCTCTCTTCCTTCCTCTCTGTTTCCCTCTTCCTCCCTCTCTGTTTCTCTCTTCCTTCCTCTCTGTTTCTCTCTTCCTTCCTCTCTGTTTCCCTCTTCCTTCCTCTCTGTTTCTCTCTTCCTTCCTCTCTGTTCCCCTCTCCCTTCCCCTCTGTACCCCTCTCCCTCCCTCTCTGTTTCTCTCTTCCTCCCTCTCTGTTTCCCTAACCCTCCCTCTCTGTTTCCCTAACCCTTCCTCTCTGTTTCTCT
>JACXGJ010005247.1:0-40071 GCA_016801105.1 Esox niger
TGTGTGTGTGTGTGTGTGTGTGTGTGTGTGTGTGTGTGTGTGTGTGTGTGTGTGTGTGTGTGTCCGTGTCAATTGGATCACACAGTTGGAATAGGGATTTTTGTGACAACTCATCAAATAATATATCTCTGATATTGCCACTAGATGGCAGTAGATTCAAACTCATCTAAATTGGATCGGCTTGAAAGTTTTATATATAATGTCGTGTATTTACTATAACCTTGATATTTTTGCACAAATTAAGTAAATGGGCTATTACATTTATAATTATATATCGTCATACCCAACCAAAATAAGTTAAGTAGATTTATAACAAATTTACCCCCCAAAAAGTTTGTGTTTTTTGGTTCTAGAAACGGCCACTTCCTTGAGGTAGGAGTCACCTCCTCTTTTCGGAAGTACGCACTTCGCTAGGTTGTACGAAAGATACGAGACGTTGCTTAGACAATAACAGCAACAGTAAACATCGCTCACTCTCCAAAATGCCTGGGAACGTAAAGACGTTTTACGAACTTTCAGCTAAACTGCTGTCTGGGAATTTGCTTAACTTTTCTTCGTTAAAGGGTAAAGTTGTTCTGATCGAAAATGTTGCGTCACTCTGAGGAACAACGACCAGGGACTACACTCAAATGAACGAGCTTCATTCACGGTATTCTGAAAAGGGGCTTGTAATTCTGGGCGTGCCCTGCAACCAGTTTGGTCATCAGGTAATGCAAAATTGCATTCCAATATTACAATTTTTACCATTTAGCTGACGCTCTTATCCAAAGTCACTTATATTAAGTGCAAACATTTTAAGAGCTAGGTGAAGCAACCGCAGTTTAGTATGTGCATTCTAATCAATTAATTAGTTCTTGTCAAAGTTCAGTGCAGTAAAGACCATACAATTATAAATTGCCCTGCAGCAACAGACTGGTGGTGGCACTGGAACAATGAAGCATGAAAGGGTGACTTTTCAGATTATTATTTTAAGATGGTTGACTATCCTAGCCGCCAAGGGAAGGTCGTTCCACCATTGAGGTGCCAGAACAAGAGTTTTGACTGTGTGGATTGAGAACTGACCCAAATGGGTGGTACAGCTAAGAGCCCAAAGGTGGCTGAACAAAGAGTCAGGTTAGGGATGTAGGGTTTGATCATTAGTCTTGAAGTGCATTCGAGCTTCAACTGGATGCTAGTGTTGAGTACGAAGAAGCATGGTGGCAGGGGAGAACTTGGGAAGGTTGAACACCAGGAGGGCTGCTGTATTCTGAATGGGTTGGAGGAACTTGGTTGCACATGCCAATCTAGATGAGAGATGGTGAGTGCCTGGACAAGCACATGCGCTGCTTCCTGAGTGAGGTAGAGTTCTCCTCTAAGAATAATAATGAGCATATCCAGAAGTGGACAGGCCAAGGTTTAGCTTGAGGTGGATGACCAACACCCAAGCGGAAATGTTGGCCAGGCATGCGGAGATACATGTTGTCACCTGGGTGTCAGAAGTGGGGAAGGAACTGGCTTCTGCATAGCAGTGATAGGAAATACCATGTTAGGATATGGTAGAGCCAACAGACAGTGAGGAGAATAAGAGAGCCAAGAACCGAACCATGGGTAAACCCAGTAGTAATAGCCTTCACGTCAGACAACAATCCTTGGTACATCATCAGATAGGAGCGGCCTACCTCTGTCATTGTGAACTTTTTAGGACTCTTAAAACAATACCTAATTCCTTCATTTTGTTAAAATTGTTAAACTAACAATTTCT
The DNA here is from genome assembly GCA_016801105.1 of Esox niger. Taxonomy (NCBI): domain Eukaryota; kingdom Metazoa; phylum Chordata; class Actinopteri; order Esociformes; family Esocidae; genus Esox; species Esox niger. The sequence continues at coordinate 1,742 of JACXGJ010005247.1, forward strand.
GTAACATACAAAGCCTAAGGTTTATTGGTGTGATTTTTTTTATAAATAATCATTCATTTTTAGAGCATATTTCCTAATTACAATGATCTATTCTTATTCTTTCTGAACAGGAGAATTGTCAGAATAATGAGATCCTGAGGTCCCTGAAATATGTCCGTCCAGGAAATGGATTTGAGCCCAAATTCACACTTCTTCAGAAAGTGGACGTGAATGGGAAGGATGCTCATCCCCTGTTTGTATATCTCAAGGAGAAGTTGCCATTTCCCAGCGATGACTCCATGGCTCTCATGGGTGATCCCAAGTTCATATTATGGAGTCCAGTCTGCAGAAATGACATCTCCTGGAACTTTGAGAAGTTCCTGGTCGGTCCTGATGGGGAACCTTACAAGCGTTACAGCAGAAGATTTCTGACTAGTGACATTGAGGCAGATATTAAGCAGCTATTCAAGGGGAAATAAACCACCCTGGCAAAGCTCTCAGGGTACAGTGCTGGTGATAGATACAGGAATGAAGAGAAATTAAATGGATAACATACAATGTCTTCACATAGCTGTTTATCTGCAGTCACACATTGCACTTTTTATTATCACAAACACTCCAGTAACAACTTTTTGCTACCAGCCTACGCCTCCATAACAATATGCCTGATACCTTGGTTTCAAATGGCTTTGCTCTCATTTGCAGTACAGTGCTGTCGTTTAGGCTCTTTACTTTATGAAGATATTTCTTAAAAACATGTTTGTGATGGGAGTTTCTGATAAATATGTAAAAGACCTGAATCAGTACAGTAACAGTAGTGTGTTTATGAATAGCAAAGATCAACCCGCAGAAAATGAAATGTACTAAGAAATTGTTTCTTTTTATTTATTATTATAGATCTCAATGTTATAGTACAATCAGTTTTATAATATCAGTTATACATTTTAAAGCAGTTACATTATGCCAGCCTAGATTATCAGAAATCCTCAGAAATATGCCTGCTACCTTTGTTTCGCCAGCTTTGTTCTATATTGCTGCATACTGCTGTCATTAAGACTCTTTATTACATGAAGACATTTCTTAAAACCATTTTTTTGTAAGGGGAATTTCTGATTAACATGTAAAGGCCTGCATCTAACAGTAGTGTGTGGCATGGACCAGCAAAGACCAGCAGAAAAATAAATATAATTCTAAGAATTAATTTATTGTTTTTTGTTTACTATTACAGATCGATGTTGTAGTACAATCAGGGTTGTAATATCAGTTATACATTCTAAAGCTGTTAAATTGAAACCTAAGAAATATGACAGCCTAGATTACAGAGAACCAAAATATGTTCAATGACAAAAAATGTAGAGATGGATTCTATTTTCTATTATTCATTTCAGTCAGTCACCAAAGATCCCCCAAGATAACCAAAGATTCATTTATGTACTGGGCCTAGATTTGCTTTCCAATGTCTAACAGCTTTGCCATAAAAGTTGCTCTTTCTCAAGGAGTTGTAATGACCAGAATCGTACAGTATGTTACCATGCTGTCAGCTGTATGTGCAAATAAATAAGTCACTGAATAAGGTTAAACTCACTGAGGAGAAAAGTCTTTGTAATGAACAGAAAGAGCATACTCCTGCTCCATTTCTATCACAATATCTTGCATGCAGCTGACCTCTAAACTGGACACAAATCCCTTTCTGCCCCTGGCAACTAGCAAACTGTTAGAACTGTCTCCTGGTGAAAGAGGCTCCACATCTACGTCCTGATCCCCACACCCACATCGTTCAGTTCATTCCCAAACTCCAGTTTAGCCACCAGGTCCTCCGGAGTTTGAATATCAGAGCTCCCTTGGCACAAGACACAACTTAAGAGGTTTACTGGTTTGTGTTTGCCACATTTAAGTGATCAATATGTGTCTCTAAATTAATATTGGTAATACCGATTTAGTGATGTGGAGGTCCTGGGCTGGTGTGGTTACACGTGGTCTGCGGTTGTGAGGCTGGTTGGATGTACTGCCAAATTCTCTGAAACACCTTTGGGGATGGCTTAGGGTAGAGAAATTAACATTCAATTCACGGGCAACAGCTCTGGTGGACATTCCTGCAGCATGCCAATTGCATGCTCCCTCAAAACTTCTGTGGAATTGTGCTGTGTGATGGAACTGCACATTTTCGAGTGGCCTTATATTGTGGCCAGCCTAAGGCACACCTGTGCAATACCCATGCTGTCTGATCAGCATCTTGATATGCCACACCTGAGAGGTGGCTGGATTATCTCGGTGGTTAGCTGTGTCCGAGTGAGGTGGGTAATCTGGTTGACATTCGAGGTCACAGTGGGTTTTCTAATCAGATTTGAGTTGTTTTGAGAGGCCGGAAAGAGGAGGCTAGCGTTGTTTTGTTTCTGTGCAGTCTTTAGGGAGAAAGTGGCCTGAGCTACATGTTATCTACAGACAGTAGTATAGCTATATTTCTCAATAACAAGAAGGTGTGCAAGCTGTACCGTGAATGGGGCCTGCATGGCGGGGAGTTCTGACGGGAGTGGAGTAGACATAGCTGATGTGGTTGGGAGACAGGAGGGATGTTCTTATACCGGGTGTGCTAGGAAAAATATTTGGAAACGAGTTTGGGGGAAGGAGGATGGAGAATCCAACTCAGGTTGGGAGGTAAGTAAGGTTGTGAGGGGGGAGGGAGCAGAATGTGTGGAAGGGGTGTATAAAGTGGAGGTAGTGTTTACAAAACCGACTGGAAAGATGATGAACCCTGGAACATTCACCAAAGTGTTCAAGGCAGAGGTGGGGGTTAGATGCAAGGTGTTTCCGTTTTGGTAAGGTACTTGTTGTGGCTGATGAAGCGCAAAGGGATTGAGTATGGATGTGTTAAATGGTGGACGGGTGAAGTGTCAGTTGCCGGGAAGTACAGCGAAAAAGAGACGGGTGATTACAGTAGTGCCTGAAGAACTGACAATAGAAGAACTTCAGAGTGTGGTGTCGGGAGGTACAGTGGTGAATGCGAGACGGATGAACAGAAGAGAAAGGGGGAGCGAGAAGGTGAGCCCAACGGTGTTGTTGGAATTTGGAGGTCCATTACTGAGAATGGCGCAGGTGGGGTTCATAAGTTAGGGAATATGTACCTCCGCCGCTACGGTGTTTCAAGGGTCAGCGTGTAAGGCATTTATAAGCTGTGTGTAGACGGAAAGGTAGGTGTGCAAGATGCGGGGGTCCGCATAAGCATGGCAGTTGTGAAGGGGATAAGTTGAGGTGCTGTAACTGCGGTGGGGAACACAGTGCTGCATTTGGTGTGTGTAAAGTGCAGATGCAGGCGGCAGAGGCTCAGCGGTATCATGAACAAGGTCCCGTATGCTGAAGCAGTCCGGAGAGTGGTTGGGATGTGGTCAAGTGATATTGGGGATCAGGAACACGTTGGGGGGTTGGTGTCAGAAGTGGTGGTAGAGAGGAGTCCGAAAGTGTTGTCAAAGATGTGTAAGCATGAATGTGTGGTGGGCAAAGATACGTTGGTAGTGGATAGGATTGGCTTCTTGGCGTTCATTTGTAGTGTAATGATTGTTAGTGAGCAGGTTTAGAAAAAGATTGCGCAAATAGATCTAGTGGTATGTGGTGCTAGGGAGTTTCTTTGTATTTCTGAAATGACTGGGGAAGTGATTCACAAGGTGTTGATAGGGACAATAAGTGAGGGCGTGTGAGTATGCATGCTTAGAATGGTATTGGTGGTGATTCAGTGGAATGCAATGAGTTTGGTTGCTAATGGGCAGGGGTTTAAGACGTTTTTGTATAGTATGGATGTGGTACCTGACAGGGTGTGTGTACAAGAAACGTGGCTTAAGGCCATGTGGTGTTGGGGACGTTGGAAGAGGTCGTTAGGAGATTTAATGAGGGCAAAGGGATGTGGTGTGGAGATTTTAATTACACATAACGAAGTGTGAGGGAGTGTGCGGAAAGATGGAAAAGGGAGAACGATGGTGGACGTTATGGGGTGTTGTGGCCTGGGGTGCAAGAATGATGGGAGGAGTTCAGAATCATGTCAGGATCAGACGCTGGTGTCTGCTGCGCTGGCGGGACGATGTGAGTGGGAGGTGCATCGGAAGACTACAGTAGGTAGTGATCATTATCCGGTTGTTTGTAAATTATAGGTTTGGTGTATGTAGATAAGGTAGAGTGGTGCTGCAAAGATGGTGTTTTAGGAAGGCAGATTGGAAAGAGCATAAACGTGTGTGTGGAGGATTGGGGGACATTGTGGTAGGGGAGGAGTCTGTGGATGTGTGTGCAGAGAGGGTGATGGCTAGGAATTTGGCAGCTACAGTGCTGGTGATAACGGTGTCCAAAAGTGGTAGTCAAAGAAGGGTGATGCCATGGTGGATGGATGAATGCACAAAAGGAGTGGTAGAAATGGATGTTGCATTGAAAGTCCTGAAGAATGGTCTGACAGAAGATAAGTTGAGGGATTATCAAAGGAAACGAGCAGTGGCGAGGAGGACAATTAAAACAGCTGGAAGGGAGACGTGGCGTGAGTACTGTTCGACTATTGGGAGTGGGACGGATCTGAGTAGGGTGTGGAGGATTTTTAAGAAGATGGTGGGGAAAGACACATGGGAATTCCAGTGTTGGTGGTTGCCAATTTGGAAAGCCAATGATATAGGTGGGGTGTTTGAGGGTGTGCATCGGTGTGATCATATCAGGGAGGAGGGTATGAGAAGGCAAGCGGAGGTACTCAGGGAACACAGGGATGTAATGGTGAGGAAAGAGGAGACCGGCACGGGGATGGATGTAGAGTTCTTTATGTATGAATTGGAGAAAGCCTTGGAGGGGTATAGGAAGACAGCCCTGGGAGAAGACCGGATATGTTATGTGATGGTGGAAATAGCGTTGGATTGTGTGAGATGAGCAGTGTTGGGGCTGTATAATGAGGTGTGGAAGTCTGGGACTCTTCCGGCTGGGTGGGAAAATGCAGTGGTATTACTGTATCTGAAACAAGGTAAGGACCCTATGAAGGCGGTGAGTTATAGGCCTATAGCATTGGCATCAGGTAAACTGATGGAGAAGATGATGGTGGCTAGGCTGGAGTATTTTTTTTGAGAAGAGGGGTTTGGTGAGTGATGCACAGAGTGGGTTCAGGAGGGGTAGATCAACTGCCGATACATTGGTCACGGTTAGCACCGAGATAGCAAGAGCACTGATGTTTAAGGAAGTGATGTGTGTGGTGTATTTTAATGTGGAGAAGGCGTATGACATGATGTGGAGAGAGGGGCTGTGGATTTAGTTAAGTAGATTGGGTATAGTAGATAGACTGTATAATTTGGATCTTGAGTTTTTTGTTTGGATGGGTGTCCCTGGTGAAGGTGGAGGAGGACCTGTCCAGGGAGTTTGAGTTTGCTAATGATACGCCGCAGGGGAGTGTGATCAGCCCAGTGTTGTTTGTGGTGATGATCAATGACATGTTTGCGGCAGTGGGTCCAGGGATGGGGGTGGCGTTGTATGCCGATGAGGGGGCAATGTGGAAAAGAGGAGGAAGCAGCTAAAGGGGTGGAGGTGTGGTCATTGACTTGGGGGTGCAGATTGTCAGTGGCCAAGTCGTGTTTTATGTTGTATTCTAGGAGAAAGGTTGAATGGCTGAGATTGCGCCTATATGGGCAGGAATTGGTGCAGGTGTCAGACTTTAAGTACTTTGGCATATGGTTTGATGAGAAGTTGACTCATCCACTTGCAGTATATTGCTGTGAGATGTCGAAGGGCTATGGACCGTATGTGGGCAGTGGTAGTGTATGATTGGGGAGCGGATAGATGTACTCTGGTATGCATGTATCAGACGCTGTTTAGGTCAATTTTAGACTATGGGTGTTTTGTGTATGCAGCTAAATCAGTGTTGAAATGTTTAGATGTGGTCCAGGCGACCGCGTTACGGCTGTATGTGGGTGCGTTTAAGACAATGTCGGTTGAGGCCTTGCAATTGGAAGTTGTTGAGATGTCGCTCGAACTGAGGTGGGATTAACTGGCACTGGGGTACTAAGTCAGATTAAATGGGAGCGTGAAGCCGCATCCAGCAGTCAAGGCTGTGCATAATTGCTGGGAGTGGGAAGTGGGCAAGGTGAAGGTGTATGGATGAGTGATTGGGAAGTTGGTGGCGGAGTATGGATTAAGTGAAAGGGAAGTGGGGCGTACAGTTGCACTTGGGTCAATTGGTTGTTTCCGAAGCCAGGGGTGGCTGTCAGTTTGTTAGAGGGAAGGAAGGAGTGGGATGAGCGGTGCATGGGTTGATATGTGGAAAGGTATGTTGTTGTTGAGAAATCTAGCTACACATTTTTTCAGATATATACAGATGGGTCAAAGGATCCGGAGAGTGTAAGTGTTGGTGTGGGGGTGTATGTGCCGGAATTTAAAGTACAGATGGCTCAGAGAATGACAGAACAGGTGTCTGTATATACGGCAGAGATGGTGGCGATGATTCTTGAGATGGGTGGAGGAGATGAGACCACTGAGAGTGGTGGTGTGTTCCGACTCAGCAGAGGTGCTAGGCAGTTTACGGACATGAAAGTCACATAGAGGTGACTTGTTGGTGGAGATGGTGTTGTGGTTGGGACTGGAGAGGATGGGTGTGGTGGTTTGGTTCTGCTGGGTGCCGGCTCATGTTGGTTTGGAGGGTAACCAAGGGGCTGATAGGTTGGCTAGGAGTGCGTGTAGGAAGAAGGGGATGGGTGTACAGGTGACGTTAGAACAGGGGGTAATAAAAACATTGATAAAGGGGGTAGGTGTTGACTGTTGGCAGAGGAAGTGTGATGGTAGCAGGAAGGGGAGAGTGTACTATGGGGTACAGCGGACAGTGAGGGTAGAGGTGAGGAATATGGGGTGTAGGAGAGAAGAGGTGATGTGGTGTCGACTACGGTTAGGGAATACAGGACTGAATGTGTCATTGAAGGTGATAGGTAAGCATGAGACAGGGCTGTGCGATAGGTGTCAAGTGAAGGAAACAGTTGAACATGTGTTGATGTATTGTGAGCAGTATGATGTTGAGAGGGAAAGATTGTATGAAACAATTAGAGGAGATTGTATGAAGTGGGATGTAGAGGGGTTGCTGAGGGGCGGGAAAGGGAGTGGGTTGGTGGCTAAGGCTGTATGTCTCAGGGATACAGGTCTGAACGGGAGGATATAGGAAGGGCAGGCCGTGAGCGGCCTCACCCTCCGGTACGGTAGGTGGCACCATATGCACCGTCAATGGATGCGAACAGCCAATAACTTAGAAGAAGATTAAGTCTACAAAGGAGAAGTGCTCACTAACACAGATTTACAGATTTGCGAACAATATTTGAGAGAAATAAGCCTTTTGTGTGGATAGAGAAATTCTTAGATCTTTTAGTTCAGCTCATTTTAAATTGGGGCAAAAAACAAAAGTGTTGCGTTTATAATTTTGTTCAGTTTATGAGCTTAGTGATCTCAAATATCAGTCGACATAAAAAACGATTAGTTCAGAGGCTCAGTTACGTCCCTTTGTAATATGACACGGTGACAACCGATTTAGTGTTAACTGTTTCTTGATAAATTTGGCCTGACCCATTAGCATTTGATAAAGCAAGTTAGTTATTTAACTGCTGTTATTCATTATTGAAATATCTATTATATTTGCTGGTTTGTATAACGGTTAATGCTAACTACAAAATGCAATAGTATAGCTTTTGAAATAAGTATCTCTGGAAAAACTTAACTGCCTAGATTTTTTCAGCACCAAGGACAGAAGTCGCGACCTCGTCCGCTACGCTAGCAGTCGTACGTGTCCTTGATTTCAGAAACAACATCGTTAAACCTGTGCATTGAAGACGGTCTGGTCCAGGTTAGTGATTGAATGATGGCCTTACCATTTTCAACTGATTTTGCTTGTTATTTTAGCTAACGCTGACAAGACTGTCTATTCAATTAACTTGCTAACAGGATCATCCTATTAAGTTCTTTAAAATTTGTAACTGATTTCTCATGTCTCGTGAGTATAGTCTTTTGTGAACCATCTGATTATGAAAATGCAAGATATGTCCTAGCTGTCTAGGTTGCTGGAATGGTTTTCTTTACTCTATGGCACCGCAGTCACGATGCTAGTTATCTTAATATAATTAAGTAAAATTTTGCAGACTATATTGACTGGAGACTATCAACCCACGCAAACCCATTGGCGCACCCTATCAGACAGCGGAAGTATTGAGCAAAACAATCTCGTAAAGATGTCCGGCCAGGATGATCCAGTTCAGAGAGAAATCCACCAGGATTGGGCAAATCGCGAGTACATAGAGGTGATAACGAGTAGCATAAAGAAGATTGCTGACTTCCTAAATTCATTTGGTAAGGGCTATCGAAATAACTCATGTGAAAACGTTAGCTAAGGCATACCTTGCTAGCTACTCTAGCAAACGATTAGCCAAACATGCTATCGACCACTCCTAGTTAGCTAGCTATTACTAGCTTGAATTGTCGTAAACAATATTCGCATGATTTCAGAATGCAATGGCATTGCTATCTAGTGAGCTTGACATGATCTGAGAAAACCCTTGGAGTAGTCCATAGATGGTTGCTTTATCGTAGTCAACGCGACACTACTAGTCGCAGGTTGCTATATCGTAGTCAACGCGACACTACTAGTAAAAGTACTAGTAGCAGGTTCCTTTACCGTAGCCAATTCCACACTAGTAGTACAAGTAGCAGCTGGAAGTAGCAATTGTTTTGGTTATTGAACAGTTGCCAGCAGTATAATATACGCTAGTTCAGGGGTGGTCAACCCTGGTTTTGGAGAACGCACGTTCATGTTGTTTATTCAAATTACTTGGCGGTCCAAATGTGTTACATTTCATATCTAATTCATATCTCATCCACTTTTTTATATTGACTGGCATCCTCTTGTATACAGTTGTGCTCTTTAGTTTTCATTCAGAAATTGTGAAGTTTTGGCATTGATTAATAAAATGACTGATCATGCTAAAAAAAGTATTTTATTGAAGGATAGTGATCATATGAAGCCATTTATTATCACGTTGTTTGGCTCCTTTTTAAATCATAATGCTAACAGAAATCATTCAAATGGCCCTGATCGAAAGTTTACATACCCTTGAATGTTTGGCCTTGTTACTGACACACAAGGTGACACACATGTGAAAATGGCACTTAAAGGTGAATTTCCCACACCTGTGGCTTATTTTAAATTACAATCTGTGCCAAGTGTACCCTCCAGTAATTACAGCAGAAAAAGGTGAAGGTTCTAGTGTGGCCATCACAGTCTACTAACCTTAACATCATCGAACCACTCTGCGGAGATCACAAACGTGCGGTTCATGCAAGACGACCAAAGACTTTGCATGACCTGGAGGTGTTTTGCTAAGATGAACGGGCAGCTATACCACCTGCAATAATTCAGGGCCTCTTAGACAACTGTTACAAAAGACTGCACACTGTCATAGATGCTAAAGGGGGCAATACACCATATTAAGAACTAAGGGTATGCAGACTATATAACAGGAGTCCGTTCATTTTTGTTGTTACCATGTTTTGTTTTGATTGGGCAAGTCTGTTATGACCTACACTCAGTGCTGGAAATTGAGCTTGCATGCTCACCTCACATGAATAGTTCACATTTTGGGCAAGTCCAATTTTAGATCCACTTGTCTGTCAGGTGAGTGAACATTTGCTGATTTATTCGAAATAAAAAAAGTATAGTTTTCTAACATCTTGGTCTCTGTACAAGTTCATGTCAATCATTTTAGAATTTGTTTAATGCCAACAGAAAGGCTGCGTTCAGTAGCCTGAACGTTTGCAACCTGTTAGTGTGTTTAATACATATTTGTCATTATCACTATTAAATACCACCAGTAGTAATATCACATTCATTAGCCAGCTGCCATTAACGTTCATTGAATGTTAAGTAAACATTACATTATCTTGAATGCAGCCTACGTTTCAGTGAATACTTTTGTATGCACTATTTAAATATACATTTTTTCTAATGATACTTATTTTTGGGTGACTTGTAGTTACAAAGTGGTTCTTTCATTCTAAGTGGTTATATAATATTGTGCACAGATTAATTTAACAAAAAATATATAGAAAACATCTGTTTATAAACTATTAGCCCAGTTCATTACTCTGTAAATAGTTACAAACTGGGCTAGTAACATTTTGACCTACTAGCCTGTCTGGCTAGTTCCAAAAATCCTTAAGATCCACCCCTGCCTACACTTTAATGTGAATTCCATAAGAAATAAAGGACATGCGTTTTGCCTTCTCACTTGTGTTTTCTTTACCAAGGGTATGCGAACTAAGCACAACTGTATGTGCATTGTTTGTAATATGTAGATTCTACTATAATATAAGTTGCATTTTCTGTAACTTGTTACATACTATTTTGATGAATGTAACATGTAATAGAGACATTTTAAAACCAATCAAGCCATGCTGTAATAGGTTGGTCTGATTTTGAAATCCACAGTTGCTGGATCGGTGCCGAGAAGACCAATTTGGATAAAATCAATAGATTGATTGATTATTTAATGTATCTTATCTGAGATGTTTAAATAAAAAAATCTCTGAAATGAAGTTTAATGCACATTTATTACAGATATGTCCTGTCGGTCCCGGTTAGCCACTCTTAATGAGAAACTAACTGCCTTAGAGAGGAGGATTGAATACATTGAAGCTCGGGTAAGTGATTTACTACATGAACTTGATGAGATGTTTTATTACTGGTATTGAAACAAGTCTATCAATTGGAACATGTGAAAAGCATTATGTGTCTGTGTTTCTCTATCCCTAGGTTACAAAGGGGGAAACATTGACTTAGAGCTCTGGATGGCCTACGGAAACAAATACACCACCTCTCCTAATTTTCTGTGAATTATTTTAATCTAAGTACTGTGTATTGTACATTTGAGACTTTTTGTTGATTATTTAGAAAATGTTTAGCAGACTGTTTTGTGTGTAACATTTTAAACCCCGTACAAAATAAATGTATACGCAATTTCATAAATTTTTGTTGGTCAAGGAATGTGCACTCAATATTGGAATGGAGAACATACTTATCACTCCAGAAATCACTGTACAACAGCATTTTCTTAGTTTTTCTTATAAAGTGAAAATATTGCATAGATTTATCTACCTGTGTTTGAAACATTTGTACAATTGATTTACTTGTTGAGAGTCGTAAACTAAATAAAGTGCCAAGTTGATACAGTGGCTGTTTTGTACATTTTTATTAAAGTTCTATTGCTATTACACACGGTCGTACCTGTAACGGCAGACAATCCACTAACGATAGAGCATCAATGTATAGGGCCATTTGAAAACTGGCCATGGCCATTGCGCAGCTTTCCGTAGAATTAAACTTCGTTACCCACCATGCATCGTTTCCCACCTTGCAGCCCCTAAGCATCTTGGGAAGGAGAAGGTGCTGACGACAAAAACACCATTTTTTCCTGCGCGATGTGCCAGTTCTTGAGTTATTTGCGAACTCTGTTTATCAAACACATTTGTATCATCGGTTGATATCTCAAGCTTATTTGATTTGGTGAGTTTTTAATAAGTGCTGTTTTGGTATCCTTTGCGTTATTGTGTTTTTCATGTAGCTGGTTATCCTTTCGGAATCATTTTACACGTCTGCTACCTTCAGCAGTGAGTCCTCTGCCAGGCTCTTGTCGCGTCTCCAACAATTTGAAGCCATTCTTATATGACTGTTCAATTTTGCTTCTACTTGTAGTAGACAATCCGAAATGGCTCATTAGTTGTCTTGGTGCTACTCAGGCTGGAAAAGTCACTAAATTAACTTAATTTTTCTCCCTAACTTTCACCCATTTCCAGCCATTTGATAATTCGTGGCGACCATTAAAATGGGAGCTGATAAGCGGTGAGTAACCCCATAAAAAACAATTTCCTTCCGTTCTACATTTTAGCATATTTAATCAAATGAAAACGCTTACAATCTGTGTGTTTTCAGGATTCTTTTAAAGTTAATTTCAGACTTAAAAAAACGATTTATTGAAGTTGTAATTTTAGTGTTTGTGAACGAATATTTGTTAAGGAAAATACAATGTTTTATGGTCAGATGATAGATTTTCCACGTTTTTATTTAAAAGTGGGGTTGTAGCTAGTTCACCCACATATGTTTGTTGTTTTCTTATGGACGAGAAGGGACTTCAATCAATCCTATGTTTAGTCGTCGCCAGTGTTAATATAATACGTTGCTCTTGCTAATTTTGTTAGCTTTTGGTTTTAAGCGTAGTTTTAGTGGCATGAGGAAGCAGGGCAGTTTGCCAGACTTACATTGTCCTATATAACAAGGATATTAATGCATTCTGCTTAAATAAAAACGGTTCAATAGTTATTTACGACCGTGTAAATGTATATTACCGTAAGGTTTTCTTTAGCCTTACAATGTCAGTTTATTCAACCATGAGTGTGTCAGATGTGGACTTGCTTTAGACTGTGGGTGTACACCCATGTGTGCACAGGGTTAGTCGCACCGAGCGCAGCGGCAGATACGGCGGAAACGATCATGACCGAGACGAGTCTGGATGGCGCGACCGGCGAGAGAGGGGGGACCAGGAGCGAGAGCACGACCCGCGCCGCTGGGGAGAAGAGAGGCGAGGCGAACGCTACGACGGAGGGGAACGCCGGGGGAACAGAGACAGTCCAGAGGTATGTTGTTGTTTGCCCCACCCCCTGTCAGATTCCCCGATTACACGCAACTAAAATACACGGTTTTGCACACGCTTGCAGAGAGAGCGGAAACGGAGAAACAGTGACCGCTCGGAAGACGGTTACCACTCTGATGGAGACTACCCGGAGCAGGACTACAGGGGTGAGCCAGGAGAGGAGAAAGAGAGCAAGACCATCATGCTCCGGGGTCTGTCTCTTCACGTCACAGAGGGGGATGTAAGTTATACTTTGGCTTGGCTCCTTTCTGCTGCTGGGCTGTGTAGCGGTCCTAAACAAATCTGAAGTTCTGTACAGCTCTCTTGACCGGATGGTTACAGCTTGAATCTTTATTCCTGCGCTTTTCAGATCCGAGCAGCCCTGGACCAGCTGGAGGGACCGCAGCCAATAGATGTCCGGCTGATGAAAAAGAGGACAGGTGAGACCAAGGCATACCATGGAGTTCCTCTACCCCCCCACCATCTTTGACCACAGGGCCAATCTGCTTCAATTGACTTCAATTTTGCCATAGCAACATACAAATCGGAAGAACTCGCTAAGGATCAATGTCAAGCACCAATAATAGAACAATTTATGTTAAACCGTGGAGCTTAAAGGTAAGTGAGAGAGCATAATCCTGTCTGGCTCTGTTTCCCATGAAAAATAAAATGTATAGAAGCACACTGAGGATGTAAAATGGTCCAGTGTCACCCTGCAGGATTTTTTTTTGCTATGGCAAAACCCAAAAGGAAAGGCCCACTGTTTGCCGGCCTGGGTTCTGAAGCAGCTTGTGATAGTTTGAATCTTGTGCCCATGGACTTTGACTAACACTCCTCCCGTCTATATTTGAATGCTGTCTCTACTCTAGGTATAAGCCGAGGTTTCGCCTTCGTGGAGTTTTATCACTTGCAAGATGCTACCCGATGGATGGAGACCAATCAGGTTGCTTCACAATCGCCAAGTCTAGTTTTTACCTTGGGGATCTCAGAAAACGATAACCAAATGGCAACCAAAGTGAACTGAATGAACTTAAGATTTTTAAGGACTTTTGGATTTAAGTTGGAATTTAGTAGGAGAAAACATTTGGAATCTGATTATGGTATCCATATAGACTCCATGGTTTTATGGTAGCCTTTCTGTTTTAGTTCTTCAACGTCACAGCCCCCCATATTTTTAGAGCGTTGAACTAAGATTATAAGACACAGAATGTCCAAATCGAGGCAGGAAAAATGATTTTATTACCAATTTTGAGATTGTAGTACCTAGCATTGTAGCATGTAAGAACTCAGGAACACATTTTGAAATGTATTTTAATCATTGGCAGATGCTCTAATTAAGAGCTCCAGTCGGTATTCATCCTATGAAGGCCAATAGGGACAACCAGTCGACACAGTAATATTAAGTGCATTTGACTCAATGCTATTAGGAATGTCAGTGGATACTTATAAAAATAAATGGTAGTTGAAGTCCAAAAAATATTCAAGGTCTGCTGGATATTCTAGAAACATTGGGAGAAAGTGAGTTTTGTCTTGTTAGGTTAGAGGCCTCAATTTGAGCAATCATTTGTCAGCTCCTGTTTTTTTCTTGATTTTTAGTTGATTGATTTTATGCAGTGCTTTTTAGCAAATACATTTTCATCCAATCTCTTGTGGGAAGATTATTTTGTGGTTCTAGGAAAGCCGGTCAAAGTACCTCCTATCATGTTCCAATTATACACTGCTCCAGCTCAGTCTGGACACTCGGGTCCCAAACACCTAAAGAGCCCTCTTTGCACAAGCTCACATACACATCCTCCTCTCTGTCCGAAACACGTCAACCGGGGGTCCCTTCCCCCCGTTCCCTCCCTGCCAACACTGCTTGTACTTTGGGTGCAGCTAGAGTGAGACCCGTGTCAGCCAGGGAAGCTTGAAATGACCACCATTTTTCCCCCCTCCACCCTTTACAGAAACTTCTGGCAATCCAAGGGAAGAGTGTGGCCATGCACTACAGCAACCCCCGGCAGAAGTTTGAAGACTGGCTCTGCAACACTGTAAGTTTCTGGCTCAACACCTCCTCCCCAGCCCTGCCCCCACCGCGCCTATGTTCCAGAGACCACCCTTAGGCTCTGTTGTGACCTTTATTGTCCAGAATAAGCTTCTGTCAAATGAGTTTTTAAGCCAAGGTGTTAGATGTAGGGAATCCCTGATTGCATTAGTTGCCAGGGTGAGCATTTGGCTCAGGTAAGTACCTTATGCTGCGCCGCTTTTAGTTTGCTATTCTTCTGAGGCAGCAGTATCCTGGACCTAAGTAGCTGTATTATCAATAAAAATGATGTGACCGGTTGCTTGCAGTGCGGCCTGTACAATTTCCGGAGGAGGCTGAAGTGCTTCAGGTGTGGAGCATCCAAAGCTGGTAAGTAGTTCCTGAACCAGGAAGCCACTGCCTGCACCCATCTGGATGGCCTGAGACAGTGAGCCACAGGGGGCTGCGCACAGGAGCCGTACAGAACACAGAGACCCAATAGTTTAGAAATGCCAGTCCCAAGTAACGCATGTTGTTTTTCATCATTCCCCATAAACACTGACAAAGTCCAAGTCCCTTTTAGTACTGTGAACATGCCCGATTAGGTGGAGAAATTTGTTTTGGCAGAGTAGTGAAGATGTCGAATCCTTGTGGCGCGGAACCATTGGTCTATCTGGTGTCCTGGGCTCTGCCATGGCCACTCGGTGGGTAAGGCGACACTAATGCCCCGCCCTCATTCTCTCTGCCTCTTCCAACAGATTGTGAGACGGGCAACGCCACTGGTGTCGCAGAGACCCAGCAGAGTGGAGATTACTACGGCGACAGTAAGTACCTGTCTGTGGAGCGGTGCCCTTTACAAAACTGAGAAATGTCACATGACCCCAGGGCTTTGAGGACAGCTTGTGTGGGGTTTTGCTAATTGTGTACACTTCCTCCAGCAATCATCCTAAGGAACATAGCCCCCCTGACCACAGTGGAAGCCATCATGACTGCCCTGGCCCCCTACGCCAACCTGTCGGCCAGCAACATCCGTCTCATCAAGGACAAACAGACGGGCCAGAACAGAGGCTTTGCCTTTGTGCAACTCTCTTCTCCTCTGGTGAGCCAGCATCGAAGCTTAGCTCTCAACATATGGACTTGACGTTGATCGACGTCCTGTTTGCTTATAGGCTCATTTCGCTATACTGCTGCTTCTTTTGGGCTAGATTTACCGGAAATGTATTACCTACAAGGTCATATGTTAAAAGCTCTACACTAGCACAAATATGGTTTCCCCCATGATCGCTAGCTGTTACAGCTAAGTTATTGCAACAATATTTTAATCACTTGGCAGGTTGTCCACACATTGGCACAACTTCAGCGGTATTTTTGATTTCGTTATATTTTTTCGTACTTTCTTCCAAAAATCATAGCTAGCCGGAAAAAGTCACATTCGTTCAAAGGGCTACACTGTTTGTTTGTAACACATGAAGGGGTGTGGAAGACAAGCTAGCTTGTCAACTTATGACATTGCTAAGCCCTTGCCACATTTGGATAATTCCCATCTACAGCAATGGCTATTCATGGATGCATGTTTCATCACTATACTGTTTGGAACATTTGTTTTGGGGCTTGTGTCCTACTGAGTCTTCTGCCCGATGTGTCTCAGTTAGGCTGCTTCGTGCAAATGCAGCCTATGTCTAGTTTTAAGTGTGTTGCTGTTTCTGAATCACAGGAAGCGTCTCAGCTCCTGACCATCTTACAAGGACTGCAGCCCCCTCTCAAGCTGGATGGGAAGACCATCGGTGTGGACTATGCCAAAAGTGCCAGGAAGTGAGTGTTGAGTCACTGTTCCGGTGCATGAGGTTTCGGGTATGTAAGGCTTAGGAACGGCTCCCTAATCTCTCCTCTTGGTCTCCAGGGACCTTTTGCTTCCGGACGGTAACAAGATCAGTGCCTTCTCTGTGGCCAGCACTGCCATTGCTGCTGCCCAGTGGTCCTCCAGCCAGGTGATGCCACGTCCCTCCTACGTTATCCCGCAACTGTTTATTTTGGTGATGACCACCCTCACAGGTGTTTTTTGTTTTTTTTAGACGAAGCAAGGAGCTGAAGGGCAGCTGACATCTGAGTACAGCTACCTGGAGGAAGGCTATGTTCCCTACTCACAGGTACGACCACCCCCACGGGTTAAAGCTTGGCTTCTGCAGCCGATGCCTCACTTAGTGCTTCCCATGGGTACTAGACTAGCATAACGCGCTGATACGGCCATTTACAAAAGTTTGACTTCCTCTCTTTCTAGGACTACCAGGCCTACTACCAACAGGCAACATCGGAACTGTCCTCGGGAAACGGGATACTGGGAGGTAAAGACATTCAGATTTGGTTCCTTTAAATGTTTCCCGCTCTGTCTAGCAGATGTTTCTGAGGTGTCGGTATTGTGCTGACTTCCATGGTGCCTTCTGTCCACAGCGGCCCCAGGTATCCCGGCGACTTCAGCCGTGGTGATCTCCCAAGGGGCCCAGGTCTACCAACCACACCTTGTCAGCCACGCTGCCGCTCAAGTGAGTCGCAAGAATTTACCGTCTGAGCCTTGCAATGCTACGGGCCTAGCTTCCAAATGTTGTTTTAAATGAAGCAACAGTTATTCCATGTACCAAGCATGTTACTTTGTATTCCCACTGTGCTGTGGTGAAGGAGTCTCATCTCTTTAAAGGCTTATTTTTTTCCTCCTTATAACTTATTGTCTTTGCAGGCGCTACAGTTGGCCCAGCAACTGGACCCAAAACAGACAGGAAGTCACTCCGCAGCCGCGACTGTAGCAACGTCAGTTTCCACCGTTGCGACCGCCACGGCGACGCTTTCCGGTGCTACCGCCGTCACCGGTGAGAAAGCCATTCACTTGACTCTCAACGCCAAATGGAGAAAGCAATCCATGTTTCGGAGCGATCTATCTATCCAGGTCTGCTTGTCTCGATATTCTGTAAACTGTCATTCTGTCATAACAGCCGTCCCGGACACCTCCACCTACCAGTACGACGAGTCCTCCGGCTACTACTTCGACCCTCAAACCGGCCTGTACTATGACGCTAATACCCACGTGAGTACACGCCACGCCGTCTGATCGGACCGGGAGCCAACATCCTCGCTCTGACAGGCGCTTCTCTTCTGTCCCACAGTACTACTACAACTCCCAGACGCAGCAGTACCTGTACTGGGACGGTGAGAAGCAGACGTACGTCCCTGCGTCGGCCGCCGACCAAACAGAGCAGACGGCCAACGCCACGGCAACAGCCGCCAGTAAAGAGGCCAAAGAGGCCAAGGAGTCCAAGGAGAGGAAACAGGAGAAGCCCAAGAGCAAGACTGCTCAGCAGGTAATTAGTGGAGCCACTTCCCTCTCCAAGGCCACATCGGCGCAGCCCTCTGCAGTCTGACATCACGCCTGTCACATTTGGCTTGTGTAGTTTGACCAAGTCATCATTCTCCTTCCAGATTGCTAAGGATATGGAGCGCTGGGCTAAGAGTCTGAACAAGCAGAAGGAGAACTTCAAGAGCAGCTTCCAGCCTGTCAGCCAGGAGGAGAGGAAAGAGGCGGCGGCGGCCGATGCTGGCTTCACCCTGTTTGAGAAAAAGGTAGCCATTTTGGGTCTGTTTGTTCTAACGTGAACCGTGAAGAACTCACAGAAAAGAAGTACAGTTGACTTGATGACTGAACAGGGATTTTTTTCTTTTTTAGCAGGCAGGCAGTCTGGAAATGCTCATGTCTGAAGCGGTGCAGCGCCCGGAGGAACTGGCTCCAACTAACTCGACCAAGGTAAGATATCGACAGGTCCTAAATCCCTTAAGATCTGTGTCTTCTGCCATTTGCTACTTGGAGGTGTGTTAACAATCCGGTCATATTTTTACCCAAGGTGGGTCTGGTGGCAGCCTACAGTGGAGACAGCGACCCAGAGGAGGGCGGCACCACAGAACCAGAGCGCGGCGGTTGCGATCAGGACCAGCTCACCGACTGGAAGAAGATGGCCTGCCTGCTGTGCCGGAGACAGTTCCCCAATAAGGACGCTCTGATGCGCCACCAGCAGCTCTCGGACCTCCACAAGGTGACCACTTCCGCCCTGGACTGTCCAATTGAGTCCACACATCCGGCCATTACTATAGTCAACAGCTGTTTTTGGATAAACGTAAAAGTAGGACCTGTTTCTTTCTTTTCCCAGCAAAACCTAGAGGTCCACCGTAGAGCTAAGCTGAGTGAGGCTGAACTGGACGAGTTGGAAAGGAAGGAGACAGAGGTGAGCCACAAGCAGTGTTGTTCCGCGGGTTTCCTGTCGGATAACAGAACATCTGTCACTGGGTCGGTTTCTACATCATCTATTGGTCTCTCTGTAAACAGATGAAATACCGGGACCGGGCTGCGGAGCGGAGAGAGAAATATGGCATCCCAGAACCACCAGCGCCCAAGAAGAAGAAATTCACAGCACAGCCAGCGCCTGTTGTGTAAGCTGCTATTCATGATTCTAGTTTCTTTTTGTTAACTCTGCTAAGCAGGAGAGAACATAATGGGTGGTAGTGATTGTCACGTCTTCTTTCTGTAGCAACTATGAACAACCTACCAAGGACGGTCTGAACAGTGACAACATCGGTAACAAGATGCTGCAGGCCATGGGATGGCAGGAGGGCAAAGGTCTGGGCCGCAACCAGCAAGGCATCACGGCACCTATTGAGGTGAATGTCATCTAGTTTTAACCTGTCCTAGTGCTGTTTTCCGTACCAGAAATATGTTTACATTGTTTCTCAGGGAATAAACAGAAAACGTGACCAATGTCGTTGATTGGACCAGTAAACATGGGTTCAAAATTATATTAGCTATTGAGTGCAGAGGCATTTAGAATTGTGTTCTGACGTGATGTTAGTTGGTGCTCTGGAGGATAGTCTAAACATTTTATAATGGGTGCTCTTTTAAAGGTAGTTGATGGCTCACTCAGTGACTTTGTTTTTATAATGCTACTGTTGGGGCATGTCAGACTGGGACAAAAAGTCAACTGAAAATGGGTGAAGTACTTTTAACCCCAATGCAACAAATAATGCCTCTTTCATATTTGGTTCCATAATGTTTCTATTTTGAACTGTTAAGGTGCAGTTATTCCCCATCTCTTAATAACTTTCCACCGAAGTTTGACCCAGTTTCAACCTGCTTGTTCATGTTATCTGTACATACTTTATTATCGTTATTGTTATTTTAAAAGTGCAATTTTTGCCAATAGCTTTTGTCTAATGTCAATGCCTTTGGTGCCATGGCTCAACTGATCTAAGGCCTTTGTCTGTCTCCCTGCAGGCCCAGCTGAGAGCCAAGGGAGCTGGTCTGGGAACCAAAGGTGGCAGCTACGGCCTGTCTGCATCCGACACCTACAAAGACGCAGTCCGCAAAGCCATGTTCGCCCGCTTCACAGAAATGGAGTGATTCCCCTCATCCACCCGCTACCCAAGAACAGCCATATCCTCCCGGACCGACGTGGAGTCATCCTTGAGCATAATTCTCCTCGTTGCTTTGGTCGTCTGTAAATGAAAGCCTTGAGATGATGGGATTGGTGACGCGTCATGGCGAAAGATGCAGGATGGCACACTCCATTAAGGGGACTTTTTTGTGTGGGGTATAAAGTTTTTGTGGACTTCAGTAACATTGAAAATGCCAGGGAGCAAGAAAACAGTCAATGGTCCTGTCTTTATTTGAGTGTAAAACGAAGACTTACGTCGCAGATAATTTGTATATATGTTGTGTAAGATTTTTAAAATATAGACATTTTCTCCCCCTCCCTGTTGCTGTGGCAATAGTATTGTCGGCACGTTCAAATAATTGTACAGTTTGTATGGTACCTGTTCTCATTTTGTACAGAAAATATTAAATGAGATGGATCAGTAAATTCATGTGGACTTTCTTGTGTATGCAGGGTTGAATGAATTCTACGTTCTTAAGCTTTGCAGTCTCCTGGTAGCGCTGTTACAGCCCTTGAAGTTTTGGCTGTGAATACCAACCTTGGACAGTCAGCACAGAAAAATGTTTTGGTCAGTTCTCTTGAAGCAGTTTATCTTCATTTGTTATCCACCTAAAATAAGTTTTGCGAATGCGTACCTCATTCTGTGCTGTTCTACAAGGCTTCAGCAAAGGGGACGTGCAACTGTGTTCCACCACTAGGCTCATCTCTCCCTGGTGATCTTAAGCATCTTTTTTGTTGAGGCATTAGAATACCTTAGTAGACGACTAAAGGTATTCTATCTGCCAGTAGATAATTTTGCCCTTAAGCTTGTCAATTGCTGTCCATTTGATTGTACTGTGGGCAGGTCGATTATAATTTTCTTCTGGTTTTGAGGACCATATAAAGGACCTGTGTACACAGCTAGAACAAGAACAATGACTAGTGGTAATTGGTTCGATTGATGGCCACTGACAAACAAATAATATAATCTATTCTAATCCTAGTTCAGACAGAGTAAGGTTACATATCTGTGGCTCATACTGTGCATATAAATGGGAAATATCTGCAGCAGCAGTCTACACAATAGTAAATCTTACATTGTGTTATGCTGATCTGGCTAAAGGAGTTACGTCGTTGCTTAATAGGAGTGCATGGGATTGGTTAAGTTGCAGAGAGCAAAGCACTTTTGGAGGCTGGGAAGTGATTCTGTGTAGTTCACACCGGACAACTAAGGACAAGCAATTACGCTGTATCTCTGTGATGGTTCTGGTTTTGGACAAGCCTTGCAATCTTTTTTTTAGGCAATGTGATGGTAGTTAGGTGGACACAGAGCTTCAAGTAGGAGTTTACAGTTCACAAGCTGCAATTCTCCCTTTCCAAACCAGAGCTACTGCTTGAACCACAGGTCAGCTTTTGATGGGGGTTGAATGAACTTCGCTTGGCTCTGACTGACAGGGTCTAGCTTATAGATCTATCAGTCGAATGAGCTGTGGGTCACTAAGGAATCTAATAGGTGCCTTCTTGCACTGCTATCCATTACTGTGCTGCATGACCTCTACCAATGCTAACAGATCAGATAAACATATGATTGGTTGTCTGTTGGTGTGTTTTCAATTACGTTAAACACGCAGGTTGGGGTATCAAAGGCTGCAGAGATCATACAACTTGGCTGGACCTTTTCCGACAAGGTGCAGAAGCTTCTGAAAGTGTGATATTGTCTACTTGATGCACTGCTTTTAAGTTCTGCAATGTAGAAAACTGGCAGGCTGAATCAGCTTTTAAGTGTCATACTCCAGGGGCTGTTTGCATGCACAGAAGATTCCAGACATATAGTTGTCAGGAAGATGGATACAGCATAGTCAGATCCCTGGCCACTAATTAATTACAGTTGCGTAATTGTTCCCCCCTAGGCAAGTTGGATTTTTCTTTTAAATTCATTTGATTACTTATATATAAATCAGAGCTAAATTCAAACCACATACATTGAGAAACATAACCCAGTTTACAAATGACACATTTTATTTCAAATCATTTATGCAATTGAAATGACCAGAAATCTTAACACTGAAAAAGTTGCACCCCTACATCCCCTGTCACATAACATGCTTAAAATGAATTGGCAGAACCAAAACAATACATTATTCTACTGTCTGACAAATCAACTAATGGAGAAAATACGAGACCAATGGATATATACACAGGACAGATCGTCCCATAAAATTCCAGAGCTGGCCAAAAGATGCACTCATAGATGTCTCGAAGAACCCCAGAGGAACATCAATGGATCTACTGCAGTGTTTCCCAGACAGTGGTACTAGGACCCAAGGAGGTACTTGGTCTATTCTATGGGGTAAAAGGAGAATGTTCATGACACCATAAGCTTCCTGGTATGAGTAAAAGGAGTGGGTATCTAAGTTGGAGTTACATTAGTGAAAAAAGGTTGAGAATCCCTAGCAAACACAAGTCTAATGCAACAAGCCAACGAAGCAGTTGAAGTGCATAAGTCAAGTGTCGCGAGACAAGCCACTTGGCTTGCCTGTGAGATCAGAAAGGAAGAAACCTCTGCTCATAAATTATTTTCCAGTACACCTGGGTAAAGACAAGAAGTACCTGAACAATGAGCTGGACATCCCTGGGGTTTAAGGCCGGGTGTTTTGTAAAAGCACTTTGTGACAACTGCTAATGTAAAAAATAAATTTGATTGATTGATTGGATGGTAGGACCGTGGAGATGTTTGATGGAGATGTTTGGCTGCAATGCCACACCCCATTTTCAGCAAATACGATACACTGCCTATGAACAGAAGAACCTCAAATCAAGCATTAAGCACGGAGGCAGGGGAATTATGGTTTGGGGCTGACTCAGGGCCAGGCCAACTTGCCATAACTGAGTAAACAATGAATTCCATTTTTTACCCGAACATTCTTGCGGTTCATGTGAGGCGATCTGTCAAAGCTGAACTGAGCATCTTGTAGTAGTACAATGATCCAAAACAAACAAGCAAAGTCCAGATCTCAATCCAATCAAAATGCTGTGGGTGGACTTGAAGTGGGCTGTGCATCAAAGAAAGCCCTCAAATATGATGAGTTTGAGGTAATAAGATAAAGGCGACAATAATGTATAGATAGACAGTTGCAAAAATCAACTATGTGTACGTTATTTGAACAAATATGGACAAACTAGTTATTGTGGCTTGGGATGTTATTGCTTTTCCCACATTATGGTATTTCATTTCTGTTGACATTTGAGGATTAAAATGATGATTTGCAGTTTAATCTTTCAGTGTCATTTGTTAAATTGGGTTAACTTTGTCAGCAGTGTTGGAGCTGACATCATAAATTGGTATGTTAAAATATGTAAAAAAGAATAAAGACAACTTTCATACAAATTTTTTTCACATGAATTTTCACAATTTCCTAAATTGATACACTTGTTCTTAATCCTGGGTATCCCTTTTCTCTCCAGTGGAATGTTCCTCCCTGGTCTTGGCTGTTTTGCCGATTCTCATGCTGGTCTGGTGGTCTATGTACTCCACTCTGCTCTTCACTCTGCTCTTCAAGACCCCCTAGTGGCTCGTATTCCTCAACTACCTGGCCAACTGTGTCATGGGGCTGGGTTGCCTGTGTGCATTCTGGAACCTGGCTGCTGTATTTAGTCACACCAAAAGGCTTTTTTGGCAGAGGGAAGATTTTGCTTGTAGAAACTTCAGCATGTTGAATTAACAACTAGCATCTCCGGGGCTTGTGTTAGTTTTTGTGAATGATTAGTATGTATGATTGTTTTGGAACTGGCATAACAGTCAATGAATAAACTTAAGTAAAATCCATATAGAATTCTGCTCGTTGAGTCTATGAACAATTGTTAATGATCAAAATGTCCTGGGCCCCTCTCCAGCTCCTGTGGGTCCTCCACAACACCCAGATTCCCCTGACCTTCATCTCCTTGTATTGAGCTGGCAAACCATCCTGATTCCATTCACGCGCTCTCTGCCTTCAGCGTCAACTTACACACTGGCAACTTACTCCAGACCCTGCTGGACCCGGTTGTCATCCACACCCGTCCACATCCTCCACTGGACGTATCTATTGCTGACCAGCAGCTGACCAGCAGCCCCTGATATCACTGTCCTCTACTGGAAGGCAACTCTATATCTACAGCCTGCTGGATTTTGGAGGGTACCACACTTTGTACCCTGGGGTTTGCCCTGACTTGCCTCCTCTTTTACTTCTGCCTGTGGAATATGTTTGTGCTGAGGTCTTGGCTGTTGACCAGCCCAACAGGGAAGCGATTAGCTCTGTGTAAAGTGGTCTGGTGGTGGGGAGCTGACGCGGAGAGGGTTGCCTCTCCAGTGGGATCGTCCTGCTTTGATTCAATGACATCTGTCTTTGTCCCTGCTGTGAGTGGAACTAAAGATTATGATGTCTTGACCACATGCAACTGCCAGACAAGTACTGCCTAGGCATGAGTCTAAAAGCCTGGGAATATAGATTGATAGTAATTCCTGCATCCTGGAGATCATTGTCATTCATTATCTTACTTAAAGGCTAGTAAAGGGTTGTCTCTGCTAGTTATGTCATTTGCAGTAATTTCGTGTTCGCAAAAGGCCTTGGCGTCCTCAAGTTAATACATTGATCATCTCAATATTCAATGGCGATTATCAATAACTACAAATAGGTTATATTTTTCAAAGCACAATATTGCCATTCTCCTCTGTATAAAGAATACCATTTATTACCACAAGGAGGTAGTAGTGTTCCTTAATCATGAATACCCTTGGTCCTGTAAAGAGTGCCAGAAAGAAATGCATTGTGACAACAAATCTTTACAGTTTTGGTGTGTATTTGTGCATGCGTACGATATTAATGCAAATAGTCCTAGATATTTCATACGGAGTGTGTGCTGTATGTGTAATTTTGAGAAACAAGAACTGATAGTGAGGACAGACAAAAAGCAACTGAAGTTCTTCTTTATCAGTCAATGATAGCACAGAAAAAACACACAAGCACATTAGTAAGTGTGCTTTTCTTTCTCTAAAATGCTTCTTCCTCTTTCTCATTTGTCCTCCGATTCTCCCAGCAGAAGTCGAATAACATGGTTCATGGCTGCTTGTTTAGTCAGTTTTGATGAGTCACTATTGTTTTTGGCGGCTGTCTTTGATTCTGAAATTATCACGATCAAAGAGACACTACTTTTATTTGGATAGAGCATTTTGATCAAAATGGTAGAAGAGAAGTTTGGTTAAGACATCTGACCAGTAGCAGATAGGTTCATGATCAAATTGCCTAACAAGTGAAAAATCAATTGTCTTTCCCGGAATGAGGCAGTTCCTTCCATGTCATTGCTGTAAAAGAGTGTGTTCTCAGTCAACTTACCTGTGGAAGTGACACAGTGGTCCAGTGTCTAAGCAGCTGCCTCTGTTAGAGTTAGAGGTATGCTGCTGCAGGGTGGGTTTGAGTCTTTATAATAAATAATCTGTTAAAAATGTGGGTTAAATAATAACTACATTGAAAGGGAAATCAAGGACATACCAATTACATTCTCAAAATGTTGACGTAGGGAAGGTGGACACATGATTGAGAACAAATGTGGAGCTTGAAATCGTCCCATCTCAGAGAAGAATACCGCTCAGAAGAGAGATTTGTTGAGGCCCCAGGCTCCACAGGAGCTGAATGAGGCTTTGGAGTTGTGAGATTTGGAAGCAGTGGAATTTTACAGATACTAATATCTAATCCACTCTGCCCAGCTATCATATTTGTTTTCATGTGGTCTTTTCCAGCGAGGCTCTAGCTAGCATCTATGGTTTATGCTTAAACAGGGTCAGTTCTACTATTTTGGGAGCCCTAGCAGAGGTGTGGTTGGGGCCCCCCACAAAAATGTTTTGTGCTTCCCGTTAGCTTCCCCTGTTAACTTACTCATACGTTTTTTTCTCACATGTCTGTATTTAATATTCTGTTCAGTAGCGCTACCATAACATTGGTGGTTAATTTTACTGCAAAGTAACGTCATACTTGGTCTAAATCTCTGCCTAAAAGGCTAGGACCAGCTCTGGCTGCATTCGAGAATGATGACTGGCGAAAGGCTAGGGCCATTTTAGAGATTAACGACTGGCAAAAGGCTAAGGGCGCATTAGAGACTTATGACTGATGACTAGCAAAGGCTATGAGCGCATTAGAGACTGATGCCTGGCTAAAGGCTAGGGACGCATTAGATACTGACAACCGGCGAAAGGCTAGGGGTGCATTAAAGACTGATGACTGGCGAAAGGCTTGGGGTGCATTAGAGACTGATGACAGGCGAAATGCTAGGGGCGCAATAGAGACTGGCGAGAGGCTATTGGCGCATTAGAGACTGACAACTTGCGAAAGGCTAGGGGCGCATTAGATATTGGGCGAAAGGCTATGGGCACATTAGAGACTGACAACTGGCTAATGGCTAGGGGCGCATTAGATATTGGGCGAAAGGCTATGGGCACATTAGAGACTGACGACTGGCATAAGGCTAGGGGCGCATTAGAGACTGACGACTGGCGAAAGGCTTGGGGCGCATTAAAGACTGATGACTGGCGAAAGGCTTGGGGTGCATTAGAGACTGATGACAGGCGAAAGGCTAGGGCCACGTTAGAGACTCAAGACACAAGTGCAGTTCACAAATTCATTATGGAAGAAGAATGGTGTGAGTTCAAATTTCGGAAACATGCTCCCTGCGGGACATTCAAAACTTGTACAGGAGAACATAGGGTATATTAGGGCAGTGGTAGAGGCACTTCACTACACAGCATGTCAGGGACAATCACAGCGAGCAGATCATGAGGATGAGCAATCTGATAACAGGGGGAACTTTATCAAATCATTAAAGGTCATTGCTGTGTTTGATCAAACTGTTTGCGAAGAAGATGGAACAGAATCCGTCAAATGCAAAGTATAATGACATACAGCACAAGATCTTAGGGTTCTTAGGGATTATGTCTGACACAAATAAGTGCAGAAAGAGGCTAAGTATTTAGCTTTAATGGCAGACGAAAGTATGGATGTATGCAAAAATTTGCAGATTTCTGTTGTTGGGTATATGCATAATGGATAATGGTACTTGGATAATGATATGCCTATGATCTTTTTCTCTTAGAATTTACCAAACTGTTGATTTGGCCACTCCTAATGTTCTTGCTTTCTCTCTGTATGGATTCCATTAAACAACTTTTGATGCAACTGTCCAATTACTTTTGTTCCCTGGAAAAAGAGGGGCTCCATCTTAAAAAGCTGCAATTCCTAAACCCTTCCTCCAATTTGGATGTGAATACCCTCAAATTAAACCTGAGAGACTTAAAGCCCATAGTCATAACTTAACTGTAACATGTTTTGGTAAACAGACAAAATAACAAAACTTTTGTCAGTGTCCAATTATTTCTGGATCTAACTGCATATTCACTGTCATGCCCACCAGCAACACTTCGCTTTAATGGATTGTGTTAGCATTGTCCAGTCTGCTGCAGAGTTTTTTTTAAACAGAACAAATGCTCCATAACTTCTGTGGTTCTTTTGTCCATGACCTGTTCATCAAAAAACAAAAAGAAATTGAACCATTTTACAACTGCCTGCACGTAAAGGCTGTGATCACTCCACACCAGAGGTCATAGGAGAGGAAACGGGCCAAACCATGTTGTCAACTACAATAATATATTGTTGAAGTGCAGAAAGAGCGCTCTCCTCAGAAGACTTCAGAGGACATGTGAAGGCACGGTCTTGTCAAAGAAATGAAGAGGCGCTTCCACACCATGGTAGGTGGAGAGTTGACCAGTGTCACAGCCCCCAGGCCGAAACCACTCTTTGACAAGAAATGCTTGCTGCTAATCGCCTTGCACTTTGGGTCTTAAGGAGGGCAACCTAGTGGCAGACCTACATCAAATCCCATCCCATATACACTACTCAAGATCTACGTATACTAATGAGACTATATAAGGATGACTTTATTCATTTGTATAAACTCTTGAGCATCTCTGTGACTCTCCCATAGAAATCAACGGCCTGTGAATGCTGCTGCTCTTGCCTCCGTCTTAAAATACCAGATTAATGAGCGAAGACTTTTACAACAGCAACCTGACTCTCCTGGATGTTAACACCCATCGATGCCAAGACAGTAATCAGTTCCTTCCCCGTCAACCATAACAACAGACAGATGGTCTTGCTTTGATTTTCTGTCCGTGAATGATATTCTTAAGGCCTGTGTTTGTGTCATTGGACACGTCATTTTTTATTTGGGGTTTTAGAAATGGTGGCCATACATTTATGAGAATAAGTTATAGATCAGGCTAAATGCACGCCATTGCCACATGCAGTGTTTGTTGTGGTTAGTAGGCCTATGTGATAATCCAATGCAAATATCTACTGGAGCCCAGGTTAACTAGAAGCAATGCTTTTAGCTTTTTGTGGATGTGAATTGTATTTTGTGGCTAGAACAACAGCTGATGGTATCCATATTCGCGTTGTGAGTGATCTACAATGCATAAGTCGCAGCGTAGGCATGTTTGCTTAGGAACACTATTCTGTTAGACTTGGAGCGTCAACTTTGTGTTGTTATTATGCCTGTGTTTTTGTATTCAAAATAGCACCACCCATGAAACATTTCTGGAGCATCCCTGCTGTTAGCAGACATTGATTGAACTACATAACAAGGAAAGCTGGTGATGCAAAATCATATTTATGAATTTCCCTATTATGACAATGGACCGTAGGTGGTCCCTTGTTCGCCTAAACAGCGGGTCAGTCATGATATCCAGGACAGTCTAGAACAGTACAGCACAGTTTGGCCCTGTTCAGTAGGCTGTATACTACTGTACCTGCAAATCAAGCATGTGTGTCTTCAGGGACGTGTCTAGGGAACAATTTGATGCACAACCAAATTATCTGTAATGTTTAACTCTAACATTTTACATGATCCCATCAAACCACAGACACCTTCCATTGCTGCCTGCATCTGAAGATTCATGTGGTGTTAAAGGCTGTTGCCTGTATCCAGATCACCTGACAGAGATAACATCAGAAGACTGAAGCTTTGAGAACCACTTATTAAATACACAATGGGTGGTCTGAAACAATGCCTAGTCTGTTGGCATACACATTCTCATGGCTTTCCTTTGTGTATGCAATTTTGAAATGGATACAAAGCTATTTGTCTTATAGACAAGTTGATGCGAGTGTTGGAATAATTATTTCTTATAGTGTTTTCTTTAGTACGAATGTACTCGGTCGAAAATTAAGGCAGAATGAGAAGCTTTATTAAAAGCACCACAGCAGAGTTGTCTGATGTTCTATGTTCAATCGATCTCACTGTAAAGATGTTGCTAACGGGTTACATACACTGGAGGGCGTGTCTACCTAGCACAGATCACATTTCCACAAGAACCCCTATGACAACCTCTGGGGAGACAACCTAAATACAGATGTTTCTGCTTCTCATTGTCTTGGCACTTTTATCTTCCAATGAAACATACATTCATATGATTCCACATGAGTGCCAAATATGCTATGCAGTAGAAAATGTCATGCAGAAGAGTCTAAATTCAAAATGAATTTCCTAATAAAATATATCAACATAGCTACATTTTCTCATTGTTGAGCAATAGTATAAGGCAAGTCAAAAGGGCAGTGGTTGGTTTTTCTCTGTCTTGTCATGTGGCTGCCAGGAGGTTGTAGAAGTGCCTTTTCATTCATCCTGTTTCCTGACCCCATGACTGCATGGCGTATATAGTATATATTTTAGAAAAGAAATCGAGGCGTTTAATATCTGAAGCCACCGATTTACCACAGTACTGTAGGTGAAACAATGAATGGGATTTACCACTTGGTTTAAATACATAGAGGAATATCAATATAACTTAATGATCATAAGGAAGACGTCCATGGTTTCATCCCCCTCTACCTACTGCAGTTCATTAGATGGACTTAACATATATATCTTTGTTTTTCTCAGAGGCTTTAGCTCCTCCACGTTCTCCAGCTAAGTCTGTGCATGTGAGTGTGTGTGAGTGAGCAGGGGCCTGTGTGTGTAGCGTTCTGTGGGGCAGGCAGGTTCACTCTAAAGACAAGATGTATTCAAGCCAGGTCACAAGGATTCTGTGAAAACTCTGTCTTGGGATATGGGAAACACAATAAACAATGGAATGAGACATCCTGGATTTTATGAAAGGGTTCAGTGATGTGTAACACGTGAGATGACAAGTTGTTTCGTAGAGCACTGCTATTCACACTGATTCATATAAGACGGATTCTCTCTGAGTCGCGTTACAAATGTGGATTACATATCCGCACCACATGTGGATGTCAGGGGTCTGCAGTGAGCAAATCACATGATTTACATTTGCAGGGGACAGTACGGAGAGCCACGGTAATGAGCCTGCTTCAAATTCCCAGGAGGGATGTTGTTTGCCGTTCACAACTCTGTTCCACATACCTGTCCAGCCATTTGCTAAAAGCACCATGTAGAAACCTGTCTTCCCATTGAGCCGAGCTCTACACATTGTTCCCCAGCTAGCTTAGCCATTGCTGAACAGAATGTGAAAGAAGAAAATGAAGGTAACAGTTTAAAGATTTCTCAACAGTAGGAAACACTTTTACTTGGTTTGACTCTCAGACACGTGATTCATCTGACAAGTCACGGTCCGTGTTTGGGGAGCTCGTCTGTTGACTTTGCTCTTCTGTATCTTCTGAAGCGAGAATATAAAGAGATCATTGCTCTCTGGGTTTCTGAGGTCAAGGACTGTGTTTGTATGTGTGTGGGGACAGAAAAAGGTAGCAGAAAAAAAGGGAGATTGACAGAAAAAGATGCAGTGACAAGATTTGACATATATGGAACATTTTTTACTTTTACAGAATGAGATTACACGTGATTAATCTGGTGACCATTTAACCACATTCCACTTGCATGGGAGGTTTTGGAAGTCGTACTGGGCTGACGGTGTCCTTATGATATTACTACAGTGCAGCTGGTAGATATTTGCACAAAGACACATTTAGTTGTTTTAGCAGCTTTAATTTGAGAGTATTTTCATCAATTTTGGATGAATCATTTAGAAATAACAGCACATTTTGTACACTTTGTACAAGGGGACTAAGAGCGTTTGGACACATCTGTCTATTTGGCAGTAGCGTTTGCTGGCATCATTAGTGGATGCACCATTCAAACTGGCCATCATGATGCAGATAAATCCGTTTAAATTGATCAGAAACGTAGCCAAAACATTAGGCCTGCCATTATCCACTGTTTGGTACATTAAGAAAACAAAAGCACTCACTTGTTAGCTCAGCAATGGCAAATTACCTGGTACACCAAGAAAGTGTATGACTACAGTGTATGACCAAAGAATGCTTACCATAGTCAAGAAAAAAATCATGACCACTCTCCAGGAGGTAGGTG
Source organism: Esox niger (assembly GCA_016801105.1). Lineage (NCBI taxonomy): Eukaryota > Metazoa > Chordata > Actinopteri > Esociformes > Esocidae > Esox > Esox niger. The sequence goes on from JACXGJ010005247.1 coordinate 33,238, forward strand.
TTTATGTGTGAACAATTACCATTTGCAGAAGACTGAAGTGACCGGCTGAAATACAAACACTGGACTGTAAAAACAAAATCACTCTCAAAAACAAAAAAACGGACAACCCAATTTTTTCCAAAATGAGCCTGACAATTTTATTATGGACAGATGAGCCAAATATAAATATGTACAAGGATGATTGCAGAAATATAGTGTGAAGAAGAAAAGCATTCCGACTTACCAGCATAATGATAATCATTAATACGTAATTACATCTGATGGCACCAGTAGGATGAACTCTGAAGAGTACAGAAACATATTGTCTGGTCAGATACAACCAAATGCATCACCAATCAGTGAATGGCACTTTTCCTTGCAGCAGAGCAATGACTCTACACATACTTATGAAGCAGGGACCCCCAGCCTTTTATGTTTCTGATGTACCCCAGTGCTAGCACACCTGAATCCACTCATCAACTAATTATCAATCCCCTGGCTGTTTGATTCAGGTGAGCTAGCGCAGGTCTACAACAACCTTTTGAGATGCCTGATGTGTCCCCAGGAGAGAATTGACAGCCAAAAAAGCAATCAATCAATCACAAGCCCTTTTTACATTAGCAATTGTCACAAAGTGTTTTTACTAAACACCCAGCCTGAAAGGAGAAAACAACAACAAGGAACAAACAACAACAATGTTGAATTTCACAAGGACTTTGGGCAGGGACAGCAACAGATCTTTCAAGCCTGGTACTCTGGCGATGTGGGCCGAGACCTGATGTTCTCCTAAGTTTTAACTGGGCAAGAGACAGGGAAAATCTTGAATGTGTGTTCCTTAGATCTACAAGGATTTACAGTTGAGAAGGATAACTGACCCTACTCCCCTGGCACAATGATATAACAGCGTAAAACCTTGAGGCTGAGACAAGACAGGTCCAGTGACACTGTGGCCCTATCCTGAGGGGGGCCCAGACAGGGCCCAACAGGCAGGAAATCAATCCACCCACATTGCCAAGCATCAACCAAAGGGACACCCACCAACTGCAACCACCCTGAAAGGGCCAGGAAGATTTTCAGTGCCAGAAAATTGAATGTTCTTGACTTGAAATCACCTGATCTGAATCCAGTGGAGTTGTCAGTGCTCTTACAGAAGACAGTGGCAAAAATGCCTCGAATCCAGCATGTATTAAAGAATACTGGAGTAAATGCCTGGCAAAGCATCACAACCACTGTCATCTGTTGATGTATATGGGTTGCAGATTTTAGGCAGTCATTGAATGCAAAGGATTTGCAAGTACTAAATATAAAAACCTTATGGAAGATGATTTTAATTTGTCCAATTGTTTTTGGTCCCCTACAATGAAGAGTAGTATTTATAGAAAGGACTGTAATTCTTAAACATTTCATGGTTTATGGATGTAAATAACCCCAAATTAAATCTGATAGTCTGTACTTAAACCCTGTAGTAATTGTTTCATTACAAAGCCAAAACAACAAAACACATGTCACTCTCTATATACTTACAGACTGAGCTGTACTTCTCTGACACTAATGTTCTGAGATGCCTGTCAGCCCACCCTGTGGTTTGCAATATCTCTGTTTTTATTTTAACCTTCGCTCTTCCTAAATCCAGGAAAAACTACTAATAGAAGATAAGCAATGGGAGAGCTTTTTCTCCATCTGCCTTTTGAACCTTTCCCCATAAAGATAATCTACACTGCTTCATTTCTCCAAACAAACAGAATGAGATTTAAAAGCCTTGGGCTCCGGTCCAACTCCAGTCCAGGTTTAACGCAGCAGGACCTGGCCAGGTTGTTGAGGGCACATGGCCCATGTGAGGGAACGGCAGGAAAAGGCGTCCTGGTGAGCTGCGGACAAAGAACATCTCTGTTCACCGTGTCAGTCTGCGCAAGCAACGAGAATCCATGTTGGACAGGATAAGGTGTGTGTCTGTTTTCTTACAGATCTCAATTGAGAAGTGGAGAATAGTGGGTTTCTAAGTTCCACCTCCCATAGCTTGTGGTGGTTTCTTCTTCTGTTTTTAAATGGTCTCCTGTACTACTGTAATACTACAATTTGGGAAATCTGCTGGAATGTGTCCATTGATGAACCCATGTCAGGGTCACCTTGGACTCCCACACTGCGGACACTTCTCGGTTCTCCAATTGCAGTGTTTGGCATCACCCACCTTATGAAAACACTGGCCCTCTACCAAGCTCTATGGACTGCCTCTGCATCACCTGTTTTACTTTTACTGATTGGAGTGTATATTTAATGTCATAACACTCATTTGTCAATTATTGTTTGTTAGAGAAGCCATGTTTGCCTTTGTTCGGTTTTAGCTCCAAGTATGCCGGTAGTATGTGGGTAATCAACGTTGGACCAAAACTGTGTATTAGGATACATTTTGTTCTTTCTGGATTAAAACATATTTTGTTCAATCCTGAATGCCTGCATTCTGTCTACATTTACCCAAATCTTACAACCCAAAGGCCTCCACAGAACTCAATACCTCAATGCATGGCCACATGCTGAATAAAATGTCACATTTTCTCTTCTGCATATTCAGTATTTTCCAGGCACATTTTCACAATCTAAAAATACCTGTCTGATAATGTTTTGGAATTTGATGATGTTTAAATGTTCTGAAGCTTCATCATCTAGCAACCCATGCTTTCTTTAGTCTCCTACAACAACATTGATCCTTTTATAAAGTAGTACTAACATTATTGCTTAACTTTATAAAGCAGTTCTATTTGAGCTTCAGCTAGGTATATAATATTTTTTCCAAACCCTGATTGCTGGCTAAATGTGGATGTGGAGCTGGGAGGGCAGAAGCTACACAGAGAGAGTGTGTATGAATCAGTCCCTTTTACACCCATATTACTACGATTAAAGTTGGGATGATGATTTGTCAGGTTTCTACTGAGACATCACCATGGTTACAGAACATGGTAACACATTTAGGAGTCTGAGAGTCGGACATTTAATCTGACGGCAGGTCAAAAAGTCATCTGTCAAATTCAATAAAAATGAAGACTTTACATTGAAGTTAACTAAAAAGCGTTCATGAAGGGGTTCATTAAAAGTCTGTAGTTTCCTTTTTAAAAATAGACCAAAACTCCACTAATTGACAGTCCTTGCCTTTTAATACCAGGTTTTCAATAATAACTGAAAGGGGGTATACATGTAAAAAACATGTAAAATGTCATTACAATTCTTGCACAGACCCGGTAACCAAAATACATGTATCCAGTTTGTGTGAAGGAAGTCAATTAATTCACAAATACTTTTACGCTTTATGTTGCACCCCTACCTTTCTTCACATTGCAATTGTTTTGATTTACTTCTATTATATCTGTTCTTGCATTGATTTGTGGGAACTGATGGGTTGAATGGTCCATACCTTGGGTATTCTGTTCATAAGACAAATAATTGAATGCATACTAATGTTACTGTATGTAGAAAAGAATGGCCAGAAATATTGGCACAATATCAAATACTTGAAATAACTCACTATTGTCTCAAAAAAGAAGTTGACTGACCAAAATATTTGGTCTCCATAATTCTTTCTGGCACCATTATTATCACATAAACGTTTTCATGTGAAATCCAATGTATGTTGTTTTTATATCGAATTTAAAATAGACAGAAATGGCATTGACAAATGTATTAACACCTACAAAACCTAGTTGTACAGCCATTTACTAAAAACAGTAAGTGCTTAAATTATTCCTATAGAGACGGATGAGCTTCCTGCACCACTGTACTAGACATTTGGCCCACTTTTCTTGTGCAAACTGCTCCAGTTCTCCCAGATTTTCAGGGTCCCACCCAAAAGCTGTTTTCAGATCTCTCCAGAGGTTTTTAATAGGATATAGATATACTCAGTTCTGTCTGGAACAGTTCAATGTTTTGTATCAAAACATTCCTGGGTGCTGATTGAAGTAGGTTTTGGGTTAGTGTCCTGCTGAAAGATCCATGACCTTTGAAGAAGACCTAACACTCCGACACCTAGCTATCTTGGTCTCATCTGTCCAAAGCACATTCTGCCAGAAGGATTATGGTATATTCAGGTGTGTTCTGCCAAATTGCAGTAGGTCTCCTAAACTAACAACAGAACATTGTTACAGAGGTTGCCTTGCTAGCTAACTACAGCCAGGATGTAATCGCAGCAGAGTCTAACAATGAAATCTATGAATCAAAGTTTTTTTGTCCAAATTCCAAATTCACAAAACAGTCACAGTTCTCAAATTCTTTGGTGTCTGGTCCCTTAAATGTCAGCTCAAAAGTTGAACAGATAGTCAATTTGTTTCCACGATTATAAAGTCCAGTCTAGCTGTACAGTATGCTATTTTTGCTTTGGATAATATCTTTGCTAATCGTTAGCTTAGCTTTGGTTTGCTTCTATCCCACTAACAAGTTTAGCTTAGCTTTGCATCTATCCCACTAACAAGTATATTTTTCCAGTATATGAGCATATTGCTTTACTCTGACCCTGTAAATTGACACTGTAGCTTTTTGATTTAATATTCTGTTTATTTTGTCCAATATAATATTCCGCACTTTTGGTATTGCCATGATGAAAGTGACTGAGAGACTATCTAGGCAATATCTAACAGAGAGAGCTACCTTCATAATAACATAGAGACCAGGGGTCTCGTTTATTCACTCTTGCATAGAATGGATTAATTAAGAACAGAATTTAGAATGTGTGTATGCAAAGAAAAAGTGGGATTTTTCAGAGGATCATAAAACTGGTAGGAAAGTATTGCCTTGCTCCATTGTTGCTGATTTTATAAGTAAGTAAACATTGCAAAATAGAAGAGAGTTTGCACACTTTACGTGTCTTTAGCATTGTGAAATATGCAGTTGTTTAAATTTGTTTTTAACAATCACCAATAGGCCAACCACCAACAACAGCATTGGCATGTAACCTATATAAATGACATCATTGTGATTTTTCCAGATTGAAAGAGTAATGAAATCCTTCTACCAGAAGTCTATTCCCCTGATCATTTTAAAAACCCATAAATGGCAAAATTATTGAACAACAGTGTTTTGAATGTGTATGAAACCGTTTGTTTTGCTGGGAGGGCATTTATAGGTGGGCTCATCCTAGGTGAGGTTTCACACAAAATACTGTCACATAAAATACTACTACTGATATGTATAAAAGGGCATATTACAGATAGGTATGAATGGGTATATTACAAATAGGTATGAATGGGTATTTTACAGATAGGTATGAATTGGTATATTGCAGATAGGTCTGAATGAGTATATTACAAATAGGTATGAATGGGAATATTTCAGATAGGTATGAATGGGTATATTACAAATAGGTATGAATGGGAATATTTCAGATAGGTATGAATGGGTATATTACAGATAGGTATGAATGGGTATATTACAGATAGGTATGAATGGGTATATTATAGAGAGGTATGAATGGGTATATTACAGATAGGTATGAATGGGTATATTGCAGATAGGCATTAATGGGTATATTGCATGTATGTATAAAATAATATTTATAAAAGGATACACTTCAGGTATGAATAAATACAATAAGAAATAATTAGGGGGCAGTTTTTAAACTTGTCATATACATTTTAACTTTTATTTTATTCCAGGTAACAACAACTTCTGTCTGAATGGAAATACATCACTTCTCGTACTTGATGAATCCACTACTCTTTCTACTGATTGCAAAATAGACCTTGTTAACCCAACTGACTTGGTTTATTTTAGCCAACCACAAAACGCAAACAATTGTTGGTTGCTAAGTCACTTCCAAAATACAGTTTGAAGCTACTGTATGTCTCAATGTTGACTTTTAGAAACATTGTATGTAGTGACCTTTGGCCAAAAGCTACTGAAAAAGGATCCTCTGCAGCTCACTTGGTAGAATGCTTACAATGCCAGGTTTGTGATTGATTCCCATAGGGGGCCAATATGAAAACAGTATGAAAATGTAAGTATGTTCACCGGATATCTGCAAAATCATTTAAATATACATTAATGTCTCAAATTAATGACTGAGTCACTTTTTAGCACATTTCTCCTCTACCGTGGTAAACATAGTTTCAGATTCACACATTTGACTATTCCCAAATATGGTTAAAACAGTCTTTGGTGTACCGACTGCTGAGTGCCAGACAAGATAATATTTACTTGCTGGAGAAGGGAGTACGTAGGGACCGGGTTGAATGTGCAGAAACAATGGCTTCTTTTGATAGAGTTGGTATCTTATTACTTGAAATAGATTTTTCAAAAGTATAGATTTTAATCCCAGAATCAATCAGTATATTCAAAAGTACATAACGTAAGAGCCTTGCCTTTGATTTTGACAAAATAACAAGTATGAATTATCAGCTAAGTTTCCTTTTGAAATAGCTTTTTGAAATTGACATATTCATCCCAAATTGCATCAGTATAATCTACAAGGCTATCTAACAGTCACAACATAGATTTTTCACAAAATAACAAGTAAGGATTTTTAAACAATAAGTTTCTTTTTGAAATTGCCTTTTCTAATTCAGAGATATTCATGCCAAATCGCGTCAGTATGTTCTTCAAGTGTCACGGCCTGTCTTCCGTGATGTGTGTTTTCTTGTGTCTGTCTGTTTGTCATGGTAACGAACTAGGGAGCGTGACGTCAACTCCAGGGTGATGCCGGTGCCTAGCTGTTCGTTGTCAGCAATCACGCACCTGTTCCTGGTTCACCAATCACCCACTGCATTTAGGTGTCCTGAGGTCCCATCCCTGCTGGATTGTTGAGTCTCATTTGAATGTTGATGCTCACCCCGCTACTCTGCTCACCCCGCTACTCTGCTCACCCCGCTACTCTGC
>JACXGJ010005248.1:0-40069 GCA_016801105.1 Esox niger
GGAGAGAGTGGGGGAGAGAAGGTGAGGGAGAGAGTGGGGGAGAGAAGGTGGGGGGGAGAAGGTGGGGGAGAGAAGGTGGGGGGAATGAAGGAGAGGTTGAAGGGGGAGAAGATTTGAATGCTTTACATTTTAGAGATCTTCTGAAGCATTGATTAGGACTGTGACTGGAACTCTTTCAACGTGGCAACAGCAGGAAATAGACAGGACTACTTTTAAGATGAGCCAAGAAGAGTCACAACTCACACACCCACACACACACACACACACACACACAGGTTCATTCAGAAAGAAGGGTAATGAAGTGAGAGGCCAGTGGGCAGCTTGCCCTAACTCACTCCTCTCAGTCTGTGGATGAAATGTAATATTCGAGGTGTGTCTTCTTTCATCCGTCCAGTGATCTGTTCCTAAAAGGCCCACAGACATGCCTCAACATCAACAGACAGACAAGCCTTCTCTTCCTCTCCTCTCTGATAATCTAATATGAAATGATCCATGCATTAGACTTTTTAGAAGGGTTTGAGGGAAACCAGAGCTCAACACTTTGTTATGGGACTACAAAGGAGGAAGATTGACATGTGTGTGTACATGTCACCGTGAACGTTACTAACTGAACACGCGGAATTGACAGTGGAATCTGACTCTCTGCCTGCCTCCACTCTCTCTGTCTCCCCAGATTCGTCCTTCCGGTACACAGGTAGTCCAGACAGCCTGCGTTCCCGTGCCCCCATGATCACCCCGGACCTGGAGAGCGGGGTGAAGGTGTGGCACCTGGTAAAGAACCACGAGCACGGAGACCAGAAGGAGGGTGACCGCGGCAGCAAGATGGTCTCTGAGATCTACCTGACCAGACTGCTTGCTACAAAGGTAACACAATTTTACACACACACACACACACAGACCAGCAGACACACCGGTAACAGCCCACCAGCAAGTCCCCTCTTTAGCTCACCTTGCTGACAGGTTCCTTATCTGCTATTTCCTTAGGAAATAATGTTGAGGTGTTTCATGACCTGATGTGTCTGTTTTACCCAGGGTACACTGCAGAAGTTTGTGGACGACCTGTTTGAGACGTTGTTCAGCACTGTTCACAGAGGAAGCGCCCTGCCGCTCGCCATCAAATACATGTTTGACTTCCTGGATGAGCAGGCAGACAAACACGGCATCCACGACCAAGATGTCCGCCACACATGGAAAAGCAACTGGTGAGAACGCTGGGGGGTGTAGGGCAGGAATGATAGGATGTATTATGGGGTGTGTATCAGTTAGTTTGAAACAGAACTTTAAATTGGATCAGAGCCTCTCTAAAGCCACCACTTTACCAACCCAAAACCAGGAAAGAAATAAAGTATGCAGAGAAAATATTGACTAATTTCTTTGTCCTTTCCTTCCCAGTCTCCCACTGCGTTTCTGGGTGAACGTGATCAAGAACCCCCAGTTTGTGTTTGACATCCATAAGAGCAGCATCACAGACGCCTGTCTGTCCGTGGTGGCCCAGACCTTCATGGACTCCTGTTCCACCTCAGAGCACCGCCTGGGCAAGGACTCGCCCTCCAACAAGCTTCTCTATGCTAAAGACATCCCCAACTACAAGAGCTGGGTGGAGAGGTAAGAGTGAGACAATCTACATTTTCTGGGGTGGTGGGTATTTCATACTTCACTGAGACAGTAATTAATTCATTGTAGGCTAACAGTTTTTGTGAAAATGCTGAGCGTCTGGAGATAAACCCTGGGTCCTGATGAGGGGTTTCGTACGCACAACATGTTACATTTTTAAATCCTTTTCCTGGTTTACCCTCAAAAAAACAATTTTGGTCTTGGAGTCAGTATTGTTATTTTCATCAATTAGTTCCAGTATAGAGTGGGCTATAAATGGCGATGCTGATTGTCTCCCCCTGTGTGTGGCTTCAGGTACTACGCGGATATTAACCGTCTACCGGCCATCAGTGACCAGGACATGAATGCTTACCTGGCAGAGCAAGCAAGGCTCCACTCCACTGAGTTTAACATGCTCAGTGCTCTCAACGAAATCTACTCTTATGTCTCCAAATACAGCGAGGAGGTGGGTCCTGACACACACACACACACACACACACACACACGACATGTTTACACAGATCACGGCTATTCTAATAACCCGGCTGGGCAGTGGTCTTATAAATAACCCTCTTCAGTCAAGCCTGGTTCAAGGTCAGTCCTAACAAATGTTGAGTGATTCTGCAACACTTCGGATGGCGATCGTATTTATCCAAAGAATCCCCCTGTCCAATCCAACACACTTCACTGCCCATCCTATGAGCTATCCATCCTGGGAGAGCCGTGGCAGACCTGGTGTGGAGGAAAGACAGGAACAGGGGCAGTGGTGTTTGTGTCTGGGTGGTTGTGTGCACGTGCGTGTGAAGAGGAGAGAAAAGAACAGGTGCTGTGGTGTGTATGTTTGTGTGAGGAGGAGAGATAGGAACAGGGGCTGCATGTCACTGTACCTCCTTAGTGGGGTGAAGGAAAACTGCCCTGTCCTCTCCGTCTATCTCAGAGAGGGAGGCGGGGGGGTGCAAGGAACGAGGGAAGAACGATGGAGGGAAAAGAAGCTAGAGATACAAAGCAGAAAGGCATAGAGAGAGAAATGGACAGAAAATTACAGAGAGGTTAAGGAAAGACAAGGAGGGATGGGTTACTGACACAGAGAAGAGACAGAAACAGAGGAGCAATATAAGACAAACAGGAGGAATGGAAGAAAGAGAGACAGAGAATCTGTAATGGAGAAGTTCCGGATGTCAGCACCTCCTTTGGGAGTTATTAGTCTGACCTTTCTATTAGACCACATTCACAAAACTAGAAGCCCGCCCTTCTGATTTTCTTTTTGCTTTCCCATTCTTCCCTCTCACCCCTCCCTCTCTCCTCTCCCTTCCCTAAGAGCTTGAATCTGCTACGACCTCTCTCTCCCTTTACTCCCACTCTATCGTGCACTTTCTTCCTGCTTTATGCCCTCTTTCATCTCATACTCTTCTCACTAGATTTGTCTCACTCACACACACACACACACACACATACTATTTGTCTCTGTTCTGTTAGTTCCTGAGTGTAGTACTTTGGCCCTTATCGGTGGTCGTCGGCTATTGTCTGGTCCTTGCCTGGCTCCCGTCGCGGCCCCTATGGCCCGGCTAACACCTAGCGTACAGCTAAATGGATCTGGGAGATGGTGGCGAGAGTAAGGAAGGGACCTCCACCTGCATACAGCACAGCAGATTAATAAAAGATTGGTTTAAGGGGAAGGGGGGATGAGAGGCTCTACTGGGCTCTGCTACACCAGCCTCTACAAAGCACTTAGGAAGATGAGGGGGAGCAGACTGGCAGCCAGGCAGGCCATTTCTGGAGCCATGGACAGACTACCAACATGACCAAACCATTTTTCGGTAATGTCCCCAACATTAATTGTTGCACAAGGCGTTCTACGGCCAGCTACGAGAATGCTAAGCGTTCCTGGGGGGCTGGAAGGGAACGGTTTGGCCCTGTTGTCCAATCAGCCAATCGTGACATAGTACAATACAGTAGGTTCCTGTCATCTAGAAGATAGAGATTCGCTGCATTTGCATTGATCCACCTTTGATCAGCAGCACTTGATATTGATTCGGCGTGTGACGTGGCCCTTACCCAGAATCCTATTAGGTTCTATTCCCGTTGTTTGATATGAGAACATGAAGAGCTGCCAGCCGCCTCGATGTCACTCCGCTGTACGGAAGACGAGTCGTGACTCCCTGTGACACTGCAGACAGCCGTGCGCCAACCCTGTTGGATTACCCTTTGAACAAGACTTCGCGAACGGCACGTTTTTGCGGCGGTAGGAAGACGTAGGAGGAAACACAGGAAAGGCATTAAGCAAGCCGGATTCCTCGTTTTCGTGCCACTGTCTCCAACCGACCGTTATGTAGCCCTTTCATGTTGTATTTACGGAATGAAAATCACACATTTTGGCTGTTTCGATAAACGCGGGATTCCTCTGTGGCTCAGTTGGTGTCTTTGGCGCTTTGTGTGAAGTTAGAAACCACACAGCGCTGTGTGACGTCACATGCTAAATTGTGTTGCCCTGTTGCCCTGTGTCCCTCAGTTCTGGGACAGAGGGCAACATTTAAGGGCGACGACTTTATTTGGAATTCATCCTGTATGACAGTTCTCTTCCACCTAGCGTTAAGCGGCAGTCATAGTACTCTGGAAGTCTTTAGTATGAACCTGTTTCCCAGGAAACCATGGAGTCATCATTGGTTGTGGACAACTCAGAGCAGTTATTCAGCTTCGGTCGATAAAAGCACAGCCCATGTCAAATGCCCACAGATATCATTTTGTGAAGATAACATTTGTCATTCCGCAAACTAAATGGTCTTCTATGGGTCATGTATGAAACGGACATGGGTTGTCAGTGGAGATGACTTGTCATGACACTGACGCCTGCTCTTCTGCCTTTCCCCCGTGACAGATCACCATGGCTCTGGAGCAGGATGAGCAGGCCAAGAAACAGCGTCTGGCCTACAAGGTGGAGCAGCTCATCTCAGCTATGTCCCTGGAGAGCTGAGACAGAGCAAGGGATTGTACAACTGGACCAGCCAGGGATGTCCGTCAACCACAGCCACCCAACCAACAGTCCCGTTACTCACCATGGGAGGGACAGCTAACGGCAGCAGACGCGGGGGCCTTTAAAAATCCAGAAACAAAATCGTTTTCTTTTATTTTCCTCTTATGCCATATTGGCCCACCACCTCACTGAAAGACTCCACAGGCTTTGGAGACATGAGTGGGGATGATGTCTCTCGGAAGGGATGATGCCTCACGGTAGGGATGATGACACAAGGTGGGACTATCTCACCACAGACCTTCGGAAAGGCCACGGGGCATCTTCCTTTCCAGTGATTATTATTTTTGGTTTGGCAGTCAGTGTTGTGTGTATAGCCCTGAAGGATAGATATGTTAAGATACTGAACAGAGGGCACATCTAATAGATTTGTTCTCAGTGTCTGCTGAAATTGTAGACGAAAGAACAAGAGGGAGGGAGACGAATGACTTCTCTTGTTTAATTGCAGAGATATTGTTCCTGAGTTTTGCTTCCAAATTTTTATTTTTGTACGTGTAAATTTTGAACTTATCAGTTGCAGTCAAAACATCTTCCTTGTTACATATATCAACATTGTTCTTCTGTACAAAGTCTAAGACGTAGGTTGTGTTATAACACATCTTGTTGCGTGGCCTGGCCATTCTGAAGACATGGTGCTTTGTCATGCCTTCTGCAGTTCTCTGTTCTGACATTCTTACCGTTCGTAACCAACATGATACTCATCAGAACCCATCTCTGACTGTAACCAATAAGCTATGTACAAAGCCCAGTGAAACACATACTCAACGTGAGAATGGAACTCAGCACGGACCTCCCCTAAAAGTTCAACCAGCATGCTTATCCGCCCCAAACTCCATGTACCCTGCTTGGTAAGAAGAGAACCACAGGTCCATTTAGGTTATAAGGACAAAACCAGCGCCAGCATACTGGTGTCTGTAAGACTCTTCTTGGCAGTATAGCGTCATCTGTATGTACTGTATGTTCTGATTTAGACATGTCAATGTATGTGAATGTACAAAGAAGATCTATGTTTTTCATTTCCGTTTGGATTTGTTCTCTGAACAAAATGGAGTCTGTTGGATCCAAACTCTATAATGGCCAACTGAACATGTACTGAACATTTATCCGTCCATGCCCTTCCCACTGTTATTTAACCTGTTACCAAATCCTGTATCTCGACCATAGTACCATGTGAACTAAACAGTCTGTATTGTAGCTGTCATTGCCGTGGTTACACTCCTCGTAACGTACAAATTCCATAACATACCGAAGCCTAGATTCTAGGGGACTGAGGCTGTCGGGTCGGCAGTAACGGTGAAAACACACTATTACACAGAATAACCACTGTTTTTATCACTTTGAATTGGATCGTGTGTGTGTGTGGGTGTGTGTGTGTGGGTGTGTGTGTGTGTGTGTAGAATTGCATGCATTGTATCACATGTCAGAAGAAGTGTGTTGCTTTTTAAGTGCCAATGGATCAAGATAGTTGGAGATGGCTAGCAACTGTCTGCTAGCCGATGTTCATTTTCTACCTAACCACCAACAACGTCTTTCTGAAAGACAATAAGATGAAGCCTGTGTGGGTCTAGTTTGACTAAGTGCCAAAAGATCCTGTAATTTTAAATTATTCACTGATGTGTCAAAGTCGGTTAATGCTTTACAAATGGTTCCAGCCAAGCCCTCGAACTCTAGTGGATAGCCTGCAGAGAGGTGCTCATGTAACTGGAAGCTTGTGAACAGGCATTAGGTACATCTCTGTAAAATAGTTACTTGTCGAAAGTTGTTGTCCATTTTTTTTGTTTTATTTTTGGCAAGAGGATAATGACCACCAGAGAACATTGAGTATGTGCAAAGCATGTTCACTTACCATGTAGATCTGCAGTTAGCTTGGACTTCCTTGGACTGAACTTAACCCATTGATTAATAGACAGTCGTTCAGTGAGGTTTTTAGAAGGAAACGTATGCGTCCTGATCGCAGCTCAGTGGCCACGTACTGTAGATTCACTCTTCTGGATTGGTGACAACCGCCATTCTTGTTTCTTCAAGATGTTTGCTCATTGTTTACATTAAGTACTTGAAACTAGTTTGTGTTAAAGGTGTACAGTATAATTAAATTATTTATGGATGGACAAACCAATGTTAATGGATGAAAGGTGCTTCTTTTCTCTGTGGCCTTAGAAAACCAAATTGACTAACCATAAAACCACTGAGCGCTCTGGATTCTCCTTCTACACTTCAACACTAATACACCGCCTCAGTTGGCTCCATTTGGTTGAATTTGACACTGTCCTTTTGATATTGTACCTGGGATGTCGCCGTGAGTGAAGACTTGCCGGAGAAGGATAAAGAAGTAAACAGAAAGGTGAGGGGGGGTATGGTCTGCTACGGTACAGCGTGGCACGTCTTCAGTCGTCTCGCCAGAGCTGTTTGAAGAGTGGAGCTCAGTCAGAAACAGGAGAGAGAAACCCCCTTTAGCTTTAGTCTCCTGCTCCCTGCTTTGAAGCGGTGCTTTGATCTGAGCGTAGTCGTGTGCACAGTGTGATCGGGAGATGGGGGAAAAAAAAATACACATCAAAACAGGCGAAGAGAAATGCACGGAGCCCAGATGATTGACACGGTATTAATGTGTCCAGCCAAGGGGGGGTTGGGTGGGGATATCTGTTGACCCCCCAGTAAGAAGTTACTCCTGCCCATCTAAACAGATCTCTAGGTATACTTTCAATACACACAAAGGAACAGACACACAGTCAAACACCATTATAAAGCTTCCTCCCACAGACAGTGTTGTCTTCCATATCTCTTCCTTTACACCTCAGCTAGCAGAATCACCACACTTTTATGGCTCTTATTGCTTGTTGGTGTTCTGGTGCTTCTCATATTTCAGGACAGTTTGTGTGTTATATATTCCACGTGATGAACTCTGTACTCCTGTATTGTTGTCTGTGTCGCTGGTCCGCTATGCTCTTATAGGAATGGAGGGACACGGTTTGAATGAAGCAGCGTTTACTTTTCTCTTGAGGGACCAGTACATAATGCTTTTTCATTTGGTCTTTTTTTTCATAAACTTCAATTCGCTGTTTTTTCTGTGCCATTATTCTGAATCCAAACTTGTTTTCTGCCCAGCATGCCATAACACCAGTAAATCAACAGTCAATAGAAAATACGTTTCCACATCTTGTTAATCCACAGTCTGCATCTTCTATCTGCGAAGGATTTTAATAGATTTTAACACATTGATTTCATACTGTACACTTTTTCTTGGAAGAAGATGATGACATTCAATCCAAAATAATAAGGTCTGGTTTGTATAATTATGTTTTGTTTACCATTCTGCAGCGCAGAATTTATTTCCCAGCCTGTTACATTGTTGTCTCTGAGACATGTCGCAGATGATTCAGTTCATTTTAAAAGAAGAATATTAAAGAGCAACTTAATTTCCACTACAGAAGAGTTGGAACCTAATTATAGAAGAAAATAGGTTGTGCACTTTTCTGCTCTTGGCTTACATGTTTTTTGTAGGTGGTGTGGTTATGGGTTAGCTGGCATGTTTGATTACACACACACAAAAAAAACGTTTTCTCCTTATATCAATCAGTGCAATTAAAATCAGATAACTATTATACTCTTCAAGTCAAAAATATCATGGAATATGAAATGAATATTCTTTTTTCCATTCTAAACACAATACAATGTTGTAGACACTGGACACTGGACTAATGTAATAAAGTAAATACAAATGGGGATGATGATGATGATGATAATAATAATAATAATGGCTGTCTGTCTTGTTTTTTTATAAAAGTGTTGTGAAAATTGTAAGAAAATTTAAAGTATTTAAATAAGTTGTTCATGTTTTTTTATTTGCTTTCTTTTTGTTATGATAATATATTATTGTGTACCTATTGTAAATATGAAGCACACCTATTTTGCAAGCCAAGGATTCACTTTGTACTGTTGTTATATATAAATAAACTTTGCTGGTTGAAAATGCATAGAGCTGAAATACACTGCCTCAATTGTCTGATTCACATTCGAAGAAACGATTCTGCCTTCGTAGATTTGACTGTGAAACGTCAAACGAGCTGCGAGCAGTCAAACGAAAAGCCCAACTAAATTACATAAGAGATATCTCATTAGAAGAAGGTGCAATGCACAACGTTATTTCTGGCTGGACACAGGAAGTAGTTTTCGCAGTAGAACCTGGAGTAGCCTAGCCAATGTGAACCTTCTCCCCAGGCAAGTTGCCCTGTGTCCGCTGAGCATAGGGTCTGTATCTGATTCATTGCATTTAGCTTGGTTAAATCCTAAGATGAAATCGAAACCTTTGCAACCAATGGATTTGCACACTGCAGCTAGCTGCTTAACCTCTAACAAGATAACCCTTAGTTAGACTCTAGTTAGACTCTAACACAATAAACCAGACTTGCATCTTATATTGGGCATTTTTCTCCTCATACAGATGCATTAGATTAGTCTGCAATCCTCCTGACCATCACGGTTGGTAGAGTCACATTAGAATGGTAATGGATGGTCCTGGGAGACATTCACTGAGGGCTAGTCTGAAATGTAAAGGTGCCACTCCTGTCTGTCCAGCTTATCCCTTCACCAATACCAGCACCAGAAAAATGGCATATAATGGGCTTTAACAACAATATTGCATATTTAGCAGGCTAGGCAGGTGCAGTCATAACCCAGTAAATACTGACCAGGGGACCATTGTTATTCATTTTCATGAATATTCCGACTGTTCTGTGGAGTTAATGAGAAAAGGTACAAATCTGAGGGGACTCGGGACAGTTTGGGTTGTATGGTGGCAATTACAACATCATTATGGACAAACAGGGTGGCAGAGCAGGGTGGAAGGTTCTCCTTTACTTACAAATGAAAGAAATACTTTAAAGATTTCCTTCATATACATTTGGCACATTTCATTTTCTGATGGAAACTGACATCTGCATCCCAACGCATCTGATGGGATCGTCCCCCAGGGGGCAGTGTTGCTGGTTTTTCCAATAACAGTTTGAGGTATGGATAGAGGTAATTGGCACTGGCTTATCTGACCTGGCTTTGTGTGTCAGAGCTTGGGCTGAAGGTATTGTTGTCAGCAGCTCTTAGCTGATCCTCAGTGGGTTAGGACTCAGACAGTACTTCGTACTCCATATCCCCTAGAGCCACACTTCTCCCCATTCCAGCCAATCCCAGCCTTATCTCCCATCCATTGGCCCCGCCCACTACTGTATTTAGGGCTAATCCAGTGGAGTGTGACCAAACATACTATATTCCCGATACACCAACCCAAGGTACCAACCTCTGTCTGCCATTCCCAGGTCCTCAGCGGGCCGCGCCTGCCCCAGTCTCACCCCCCCTCCCCAATTCCCTATCCCTCAGCCCCTGGGCCAAACGTACTCCTGTCTCTATTTACTTCAGGGGAGGTCTAATCCCTGAAGCGCAGTAATCCTGTACCACTGAGACCAATTGTAACCCACATGGGACTTAATGCACTGTAATGCCTTTACAAGGAAGTTGCATAAAGCTGACATCCCATTCGTTCTGGGTGGGAATCCCTGGTAGGATTACAAGACAAATTCGGAAATAACTGATGCAAATTGGCAGAAAGGGCTATTTTACTGTTGGTCCTCTTTACCCAGTATTTGATGTATGAAATATTTATTTCAATACGAAACCAAACCAACTGCTTCTATTCTTTGTAGAGTTGCTATTGATGTCATATAGCGTTGTTTGTGGTCACTCCCTGGATCGTCCTGGTGTCCTGGGTTGTCTCGGCGCGTCCTGGCACATGGCACCGTATCACCTGTCATCGGAGTGCCACCTGTTCTTCTGAATCTAAAGGGCACAGTGCCTGTGATACAGTGTGTTGTTAACATTTGTGTATCCTACTGACATTTTAAATGACTGCTCAGAGTTTGATGCTCGACGGCAAACGAAACAGCTACAGTATCTGATAATAAGTCCTTTGTGTATTCCATTTCTTTCTCAGTAAAAACACTCAGATTCGAGGGCTTTTTGGAAGTGGATCTGGCCTGTTTAACTTTGCGTGTGACTGTTTCACTGCAGCGTCCGTAGCTATCAACTCTCGCTAACACATAAAAAGGATGATTGAACACCAGGGACTTTTTGTTTGAAAAGGAAAACTTCCTCATGAAGCTCCTCTCACCTCACCTGTCACAGAGATGGGGGAAAGAATGAGAGAACACTGGGGTGACAGACTTGCAGAGAGGAATATGTACAGAGAGAGTCGCCAGGAGGCTGGGGGACAGAGAGAGAGAGATGGACTGAGTAACGAGGGAGAGCAACAGAGAGATGAAGAGATAAGTAATTTAGAGAGTGAGAATAGAATAAGGGAGAGAAAGTGGCAGCAGGGAGAGAAACCAAAAAACAGGGAAGGTGTGAAGGAGAAAGAGAATTCAGGTGCTTTTGGCACAGGGTCTATTTATAGTATTGTGTCCTGCTGTTTTGGCTGTCACTCTTGGTGCTCCCTTGCCCCCTCTCTCTCTCTCTCTCTCTCTCTCTCTCTGCAGCCCTCTCTTTCTCCCCAGTCCTCTCTCTCTCCAACCCACTCTCTCTCCAACCCTCTCTTTCTCCAACCCACTCTCTCTCCAACCCTCTCTCTCTCCAGCCTTTTCTCCTGGTGCCTGCTTGTTTCTCTCTCTCCCTTCAGTGGCGCAGCTCAGCGTGGGAGACCAGAAGAGAATCTCACACAGAGTACATGTGTGCACTCTGCATATTTCACAGGTCAGATGCTCCCCCCAGCAGCACGTGCCCGCTCCACACAAATATGCACGCAAACAAGCACACACACAAGCAGATGCTTAGGTACTAGCAATAAAATGCTGTAAACAAATAATGCATGTGATGTTCACACACACCTATGTGCGCAACATAAACAAACATGTTAGATATATAGATATACACTCAGACACAGACCACTTTTCTAGTGTGCTTGCCAAAAGCACTGCAGCAACTGCCAACTCTAGGTTAATAATTGTAAAAGCTACTGACGCTAACGCTGTGTTTAAATACTACAGACGCTAACGCTGTTTTTAAATGCTACTGACGCTAACGCTGTGTTTAAATACTACTGACGCTAACGCTGTTTTTAAATGCTACTGATGCTATCGCAGTGTTTAAATGTTTAAGAGAAGAATGAGCACATACCACACTTACCACAACAACATTTTTGACTTGATAACCCTTGAGCATTCTTTCAGTTGCTAAGGAAAGCCTGTGACATTCCCAGAATCGTTGCAGGGTACCTACAGATAAGAATGTTTGAAAACATCTCATATTTGGAAACACTAGACCATTTACTTTTGATGAATTTTGCCAAATATGCCCCAAACAAAATGTAATCTATAATATTATGCAAGTCTTAGGCCTTTTGGGGCAGTAAATGTTAATTTGCTTGTACAAAAAAGAACAGATTCAAAATGTGGATATATACAAATAAACATGAAGCGAACAAGCAACAAGAATACATTTGTCAAACAAAAAGTCATTTATATCTTGTTAGATAGCTAAAAGAAATACATAAAGACATGAACAAACCAGGCAAGTTAAAGAGAGAAAAGTCTTGAGTCACTTAGAGAAGGGAAGAAATGAAACGGCTGAGTAAAAGACGAACCAACACATCCTAGCTCCCATCATTTTCTATATATGTTTCATGTAACACAACTGAGAACATCACAGGCATGTGTGTAACCTTACATGTATACTCCAGTGAAATAGAATGTTATGGATAAGTACTTCATTCCAAGTACAAATAATCACCACATGTTTTTGGGAAAAACATGTATTTCTTGATTAACCGTTTTTATTTGAACAAATTTACCTCAATTAAATGAAAATGTTCTCGCATGTGAAATAGCAAGTTTCAAGGTTCTAAACAAAGAAAAGAAAAGCAAACAAAATGTTGTCCTTCGTTATGTATTCATAAGAGGGTCCTAAAACAGTATGCGCAGAGGGACAATAGGAGGTCAATGGCATGATATTTGGCTACCTTTCTCTTCATACCTGTTTGTGCAGACGTGCCTCTATGTTGCTGGGTTCTTTGCTTTAGCAAGTCTCTGAAAGCCGAAGAGGGGATGGCGGGTCACATGACCCAGGGGCCCTGGCTCTACCCTGCCATCTGGGCTTACTGCACAAAAATGCCAGCATAGTCCTTTCTGAGCAACACACATTTACATACAGAGAGAAACACACACGCGAACACACACACACACACCCACAAACAAGAATGCACAAACAGACTCGCGCACACACGCGCCCGCACACTCGCAGCACGCTGTCATGGTCGCAGGTGAGAAACGCCTGACAAATTTCACACGACAGTTCCTCATTTCCATATGCAGATGTTAGGCATCTGAAACAGCCCCTATTTCCCCCTTCCCCCGCACAGGCAGTCATTGTCACGGTTACTCCCCAGGCAGATATTCAGCTAATCGCGTCAGATTTCCTTCATGCCTCATTCCTCCACCCAGACTGGTCGTCAGGGCCCAAGGGGTGAATAAGGTGCAATTCTGGATGCGAGCCTCCTCCTGATGGCGATTCTCCACAGCCAGGCCTATCAGTGCTGCGTGTCTGGCCAGGGTTAGGCCAAGCCGTACGAAGACGGCCCGTAGAGACTGTTCAGTCAGCGTCTCGGAGATGGGGACGAGTACGGCGTCGCATTAGCACGGATGACCAAATGTGCTCGTGGTGATGTCAAGGGAGTGAGAACCTGGCCAGGTGACATCTGGATGACCATCGTGTCCTGGCGTGGACACTAGAGGCGGTTAGAGGTTTTGGTAGAGTGCATGGTGTTGTTCATCACGGTGGTGGAACACAAACTGTCTGGCTTGAAATTACTGTTGAATCACCGGTCGTCCCATAACCCCCTGCTGGGTCTAGACAGGAACCAAGCTCCCCTAATTGGGAAAGCCTGGGGTGCGTTTATGGAATTTGTCCAATAGAAACTCTGTTTGACGAAATGTTTCAGAATCTGTCAGTTGATTTCACAGTAGATGATGTGGTAGGCAAACATGTTGTGTAGCAGAGTGTTTGAGCCAGTGAGCATCACTAATGTCAGAACGAGCTAAGAAGGAATGGATACCTGTCTTAACCAGTATTGTGATCAATTGAAATAAAACAGGTCAATCCAATAAAATGAATTGGGAGCAGTTTAACATACAGTATTGCATATTTTCTGAAATGGAACACACATAGATGTGTTTTTTTACAAAAGTCTCCATTAGAATGTGTTGTCAGAGATGGGGACTGGAACCTAGTCACCCATTGGTAAAATGTTTTGTTATTGGTAGAACGGTAGTTTGACAGTTTTTTGTAAACATTTCTGTTGGAATCGGGATCATTTGACAGTTTGTTATCTGTGAAAGTTTCTAGTGGAACAAAGGTAGTTTGACAGTCTGTTATTAGTAGAAGGTTCTGGCAGAATGGAGGTAGATTGACGGTCTATTAGTAGAAGGTTCTGGTGGAACAGGAGTAGTTTGACTGTTTACTGTCCATTTGATTGCATGTTGAATGTTTCTAATCAGATTTGCAATGAGTACAGTCCCAAATTCCTTCGAGATAATGTGATAAATTGTGCAATCATCGATACAAAGTCTTGGCAGCAGTCAAGAATAGGAAGCTCTTGCTTAAATTTAAGTGTAACGTTGCTTGTAGGAGGCAGGACATGGGCTCAGGAAGAACGGAGGACTTTCAATAAAAGAACTAAGACATAACAAAACTTAAACGCAAGACATGAAAAGAACGACATTACAACAAGAGTTAAAATCCAACACAATGACTGAGAAGATTGGGAAGGAGGCACTGAGACACCAGAGGAACGCTCACCTGGGTTCAGGAACACAGGTGAGAGCAGTAACAAGGAACAGGTGTCGATGCTATAAAGGGCATTGATCTCAATGGCACGGCAGGCTTGTGTGACCTAAAGGTCGTTCTTCATGTCACACATCTGAATACCTGAAGAGCAGCTCTAGGCAATGTCATTTCGCTTAGTCTAACTTTAAATTAATTAATGCATTAATGGAATAAAAGTCCTCATCAACTTCACTGGCTGATTCTTGATGAACACTAAGTTAAAGTAATGTCATACTGGGTTCTGGGAGGAAGAAGAGGGAAGTCACACCAATGTGATTATTTCAAATGGTGCCTTCAATTGCCCTCTCCATGCCATCACTGGCTACATAATGGGAAACATCTGGAATGTTCCTTCTCTATTGTCTTTGTCTGCTGAAATATATTTATTTATATTGTTGTTGGCCCTTGACTTCACCATCATCACCATGCAAGGAAGCATTCCAGAGGTCTGGGCTGTATTTGATATCTTATTGTCTATGTTTACTGCTCTGTCATACCCTAGATGAGCCCTGTGGGCCTTGTGCACAGACATGTATTTATAACAGATAACAGGTAAGTAGTTCACTAATTTTCCTTTTTTCCAGCCTGTTGTCAGAAATAAACAATCCCAACCCCTCTTCATCTCGCGTCTGTCGTTGTCTCTCCCTCATTCCCTCTATTCTTCTCCTCTGTGCCCCCTTGGATCCATTGTCCAGACAGTAGACGTGCTTTGGGTAGCAAGGGGTCGCTTTCGGCACACTTCTTTGAGAATTATTTAAAGCTGAGGAGTTTCTGTGGAATTAATATTTGATGTAGAGGACCTGAGCGGAGCGGCTCTCCCC
This sequence comes from Esox niger, assembly GCA_016801105.1. Taxonomy (NCBI): domain Eukaryota; kingdom Metazoa; phylum Chordata; class Actinopteri; order Esociformes; family Esocidae; genus Esox; species Esox niger. The sequence continues at coordinate 15,301 of JACXGJ010005248.1, forward strand.
ACCTCTCCTTTCCCACAAGCCCAGAGCAACACTTCAGAGTTGGGTTGAGGTGAGCCTCCACACCCCCTTGCCTCCACACTCTCCACTCTTACCCCCACTCCAAAACTACAAACACACTCCAATCATTCCTTTTAAGTCAAGGATTATTGCATTTTCAACATAGGAAGAGCTGGGCTTGTATGAATGTACACTGTACTTTAAACTTTGTACATACCATGAATGTGAACTGGGCACTTCACATTGCTACAATGCTACGTATTCATTCACCTCCACAATGATTTGTACCAGTGATAAAGGTTAACATGTTACATATAATAAACCAAATTGATTAATTTCCCCAAAAATGTATTACTACAATTATTGGCATCATTGTTTTCAGTTATTTATGATCAGTCCACTTGTAAAGATTACGGCACTGAGCCTTTCCTCAAAAATCTATATTGGAGCACACATAGGAAGGAATGGTACACTGTTCCTCCCTACAGAATGTTCTTCACATTATAAGCCAACCAACCTACAGGATGAACCACCAGTAACTATATTTTATCACAACTGGTTATGAACCACCAGTAACTATATTATATATCCATTTGTTATGAAACAATGGTAACTATAGTTATATAGTACACTTTAATATAATTGTATTCAACATCCTATTAAGTACAGACAATTGCGTATCTTTCTCATGTTTTAGATGGATTAGCCATGAAGTTTTACGGTAACAGATATTTAGGCAATACATGCCTGTGGAAATAATTGACAAACCAATGTCAGTGTTTCTAACTTTGAGGTGACAATGACCTTATAGTGTATATAACTGAATGGACTCTTCCTGGTGTTGTATGTGTGTTGGGTGACTGGAGAAAGAACCCGGATGAGACTAGGTTTATGATTCCTACAATGACCACAAGAATGCAGTATTGAGTCATCCAGAAATACCTCGGCCTTCTGTCATCTGTGATTTGATTCAGAAACCTAGTCTGACGGTGCCATCTTGTGGCCAACTCAGTAATTACACATATTTGTAAAACAAATCACAGTAATGTGTGACAATGGGCTATGGGTGGCAAAGTCTGCAGGCCATAAAACTAAAACCCACAGTAAACCCAACTTGTTTTCATGTCACAGTGTAGAACGTTAGTCACTGTGGACCTCATCTTCAGTTATATGGAGCTCATTAAAACACAGAACATCTGCAAACGGAACTGCGGCTAATCTAAAGTTACTTTATGAGATGTAATCGACTGCCTGGCCACAAACTATGACCTACATAACTCTAGTAAAAAGGCCTCCAAATATGGATCCATCCGTCCAGCAGTAGAAAAATCTGAGCCATCTGGGCCCTTCTTAATGAATTAATCCCAAATGCGTGATCTAGCAACGCAGCCAGAGGGGAGTTACAGGCATTTCTGTCTGTTGTCACTCACCTGCCAGAACTGCAGGGGAACCCTTCTGTAGTCAATAGTGTCACTGAGGGTGTAACTCCATCCTAAACAAATGTAGAATGTCTGCATAAAATATGCCTTTATTCTTGTAGTATTTCACAACATGTGTGCGTGAACAAATGAAACTGTTTTGGTGTATGATGTACTGTATAGCTAAACATACAATATGCGTGTAAACAAGGATGTGGCATACCGTGCCAAGGGCGCAGTACACGTGATATTGAGCTGGCGTATAGAAAACTGAAGTGTTAGCACTTCTGAATTGTTCATATGATGTTCGTATCATCTCGTGTCTCTTTTTCAGTTTTGTTCTTTCTTTTGTTCCCATGTTCTCTGCTTTCCTGTTTCCCTTCTCCTGTTGGGTTGAAGCTCACACTTCAGGTCCCCAGGGAGGCCCAGAGCCTCTCCAGGACTGCAGATAAATCACTTCAAGATGTCTGCCGACCCAGCCACCAAATCACAGCCAATTAGTGGTGGTTATGGGCCTACAGAGTGTGCCCTCTCCTCTCCTGTTTCCCTCTCCCCAGGGAGGGGGGAGGTGGGGGCGGACAGGGCGTCGAGACAGAAGATGAGTTAAAGAGGGGAAAAGAGTGAAGGTGAGGTGTGTCAAAAAACGAACTGAGCAAGACCCTAACTGAAGTTACATTTTGTTAACTGTACAGATGGATTTGCAAATGCTCAGAGTAAGAGCATCTTTGTGTTTTATGTCTTGTTTTGTGTGTGGTGCTTACAGATAGTTAAACTGTACGTATATGTGTTTTGTTTTTTATTTGAGTTGGAATTTCTTTGTGTGATTGTTACTTGTTAATATTAGTTGTTTTGTGTATAAGTAGGGCTGGTTTGTGTTTGTGTGTGTGTCTGTGTGTGCGTGTGTGTGCACGCATGTGTGTTTGTGTTTGTGTGTGTGTGTGTGTGTGCGTGTGTGTGCACACGTGTTTGTTTGTGTTTGTGTGTGTGTGCGTGTGTATGCACATGTATGTGTGCACTTGTGTGTGTGCGTTTGTGGGTTGTACTGGGAGGGCTCTATGGATTCTATGAACAATAGGAGTATGCTCTCTCCTGAGAAAACTTTTAATAAGGAACATCTGGAGAGAGAGAAAGACAGGGTGATAAAGAGAGACAGAAAGAGAGATGGAACAAGTTATAGAGAGAAGGAGAGAAAGAATGGGAGAGAGGAGGGAGAGAATTAACTGTGAGAAGAGAGAAGAAAGGATGGCAGTTGGCTGCATGTTTCCATGTTTCGGAAAGTCTGTTACAACAGACTCAGCATCAATGGAAACAGCATGTCACGTCAGAACTGAATAGATCCAGACAGAGAGAACAAATCTCTTGGAGTATTTTGCTACATTTTAACAGGCTACTTGTCCAGTGGAGAGCAATATTTGTTTTGTGTAATGAAACAGAGACACAATAGATGCTGTTTACATTGGAAATGTAGTACTGCCTTTCAAGGATGAAATCTGTACAATAACACATTGGTATTTATAATGCAAGAAGTTGTCAGTTGTTGTGTAATACTATACTATCTGGAATACCATAGTTGTAATGTTATACCATGCTAACTGTACCGTAATACAGTGCTAATTGGAATTTAATACCATGCTAGTTGTTAGTGCACACTTGCAAAGGGGTTTGTTTGGAATCAGGACTTTCCATTTGTCCGTTCTCCTAGCATACCATTTTTATCAGCTGTTACCAAGCACATACACTACAGTGTCATGCATTGATCAGTAGAGGCAGAGAAGATCACATTGGGCATGCTCAGAGCCAGCCAGTCTGCCGGACTGGTTCTGAAACCTGACTGACCATGTCGGAATCCCTGGGGAGGGTTAAGGCTCAGGGCTTTCATCATCACTTCCACAGTTCTCTCGCTATCCTTTCACTAGGTATGTGGGTTACGACCGGACTGCTATGGGTCTCCTGCCTTGTCTGTTCTGTTTGTTCCACTGAAAACGGCCACCACAGAGCAGAAGAGGACATGAGGTCTTGGCCCACACCTGCGGAGTACCGGGCTTGACTTGTTGCGGTCCCTGTCCAAAGTCCTCCAGGTTGTGTTGAAGATCAAGACAATACCTGACGATTTCAGCTGCCACTCTGCTGACCCCCCCCCACCTGTCTGTCCCTGTCCTTATCCATCTGGTCATGCCTCCGATCTGGACTAGGTTTAAATAGACTCTGGGCTTAGCCCACATGCATCGATTAACTATTACAATTTGGACTCTTAATATGTTCACCCGGCACAGCCAGAAGAGGACTGGTCACCCCTCTGAGACTGGTTCCTCTCTTTTTCTTCCTACATTTTGGCCTTCTTAGGGAGTTTTTCCTAACAACTGAAGTTCAACACTACTGTTGTTTGTTCCCTGTGGTTAAGGCCGGGTGTTTTGTGAAAGTGCTTTGTGACAACAGATGACGTAAAAAGGGCTTTATAAAATACATTTGATTGATTGATTGATTGAAGACAGACGTGTTTGGGGATATCTGCAGGCTATATGGGACTATTTTGAGCACCAGTGCCAGCTCTTAATTGAGTGTCTAAACACCCTTGCTTCCTGCCTGTGTGAGTCAGTGCGTGTGTGTGTGTTTGTGTCCTGGTATGTCTGCTATCTTTTGCAAATGTCAGAGGGACAGAAAAAGAGTAGGACAAAAGCAGGAAGTGAGCTCTACAGAATGATAACCGGAGTGATAAAGGGAAGTGAGCGAGGAGGATGGGAGGTATTATCTGAAGGTTGAGGTCTCTTATTCTACGATTTCCTTCTCTAAATACCATGTCTGAATACTCTGATGACCCGGTCATGGGAAACCCTCTGTCTCTATCGCGTCTTGTCACTCTACAGCTGCTGGTTTCTCTGCAGGCCACACCCAGGGAGGTCATTCTTCCCATACTGTATCAACAGGATGGTCTCTGCATTTCCCACCTCCAGGAAGGCTGTGTCGGAATTCCATTCTAACAATACTGGATTTTAGAACGTTAAATAATAATTACCTTATTGTGACATCAGTTTAATCAAGGCTCTGTGGTAAAGTTTACTTTAATCATGCAAGGTCTCCTGATTGCTCAAGGGCAAATAGAAAAATCCTTAATTTTGTTGAATTCCACTGAATATCCGGGTCGTTTAACAAGTGAAATATATTTTTTCACTCTTCTGAAAATGTATTTTAAACAAAAACCTAGCAAGAAACCACACAAGCATAGTTCATCTGGCCCACAATAAAAAGTGTTGATCACTGTTACCCTGTCGAGATTCAAACCTTGATCACCCGGTCAAACGGCTGTGTTTTTAACCCCAATCACACCCAGCTATACATTTGCTACGTGTCGCTATAGCCTCTTGACATTGTATACATTTGTCATACATTAACATCATGTCAAGTTAGAATATTTCTTTAGATACAATTAAGCATTGTGTTAAACTGAGTAACGTTTCTTATTAAGTTTACCTCCACCAGAAATAGCATCTATGAACTGTATGGCTTTTGCCACTGTCAAAAGCTTATTAGCCATTCGTGAATGACATTGATTCTGTATTAATAGGTGACAATTTTGCAGTTTCATTTTTGGCTTCTATATAATGTAGCTACTGAAGGTTGTAGCCAGCTAAGCCTGAACAAATCCTTTTGCCACTGGCCATTTTTACAGCAATTTTGCCATTCGTGAATGACATTGATACATTATCAATATAGGTGATGACAGTGGCCAATCGAGGCTTCATTACTTTTCTTCTAGGAGCAGGATATTATGCTAGCAGCGCTAATTCAGATTTAATTTTTCAAAATAAAAGCCATCATTGAAATATATAAGGTAATATATTTAACAATCTTTTCTGGACATTTTATGTTTAATGTCCATTCCAATTTAATTATTGTCTGTTCTAGACTAGATTGTTAACAATATTTTTATTGTGCTTTTATTGTGATAAAGAAATCTAAGTGCTGCCAGCTGTATGTCATGCTGCTAAAATAATGCTAATGATGCCTCTAATGGCCATCACTAGGTAACAATAACTGAGTCTTTTGTCAAATGAAAAGATGAGAGAATCAAGTAGCCAGCAAAGTGTTACTCTATCCAGAACAATTAAGTAGCTACTGGAGGTTGTAGCTAGCAACGCTTTTGTCTGTCCTGAGGCATAGTATGTTTTGACAGTGACAGGGGGCAAACGTGTGACCTATCGTCCCATAGGCCATGTCCCTAACCACTATGCTATTTAACCAGGGGCAGTCAATCAGTCAGTTTGTCAGGTACTCGCTCACTCACTCAGTAGGAGACATTCGCTCTTCTAGGCCGGCTCCACTAACACGGTCGGGTGAAAATGTACCTTTATATATATATTTAGAGGGGAAATTAGGAAATCTCATAACCCATAGGTTTCATTATGACTTGAAACAACAGTGTGTTTGTCAGCGCTCAGTATGAGACACCTAGCAACAGCCCAATGCTGTCCTATACTGAAGTTCTGCCTGACTGTCTGCTACTTCGGAGGGAAGGGTAACAGCAAAAATAGCAGCAGTGTGAAAACCGCCATAATAGACTGGATCTGGAGCTTTGAAAATATTCTCCAAATTGACAGAGTCATGGACATAGTCTACAAATGTGTCTTGGTTAACAAAGGATGGGGCTGTAAATGTCAAGATTGTGAGTTTGAAACATACAAGGGGACCAGAGTGAAAACTTTGGCACTCACATCGTTCTTATTTTCTCTTTCCAAGTGTTGGACTATTGCCAGCTGGCCTTCAGACAGACACAAACCCAAAGCATAAACTAGAGATCAAGAACTTTAACACCCAGTACTCTACATCACCAACCCCACTCGTCGCCACCCCTCACTCCTCGTGATGCCCTGGCAGTGTTAAAACTATACCCATGGGGAGGGGAACTGAGGAACAGCTATTCCAATGAAATATGAGACCAAAAGGAAGGGTCACTGACCAATCTCACACACAAACTAATGCACGCATACACACAGAAATAGCCAGCCAGGGCTAGATGTAAACACAGCAGTTCAGTGTTTGGAAACAGGAAAACATAACAGAACATCTTTCCGAATTCGCAGTGCCCCCTGCCAAGAGAACACAGAGAAATCATTATTGACCAATGCGGCTGGACGCACTTGTCTGAAACCGCTTCAGTTTTTGAGATACTGAGTGAAGATCATAAACAGATTATCCATTGAAGTCAATGATTGTGTCTGAAATCCTTCACTTATCTGTTGTCCTTCACCTATGTGGTATTTTCTGGACTCCTCTGATAGCAACCAAGGCTTTAGCCTAGCCTAGTCTGGTGAGGAGATTCGTAGCAAAGCAGTACTCCTTAAACCACCAAAAGTAGCATCAAGGTCAGAACAGCCCTCAACTCGTTTTGTTTTAGACAGCTGAAAAATGGCTCCCCTGACCTGCCTGCTGTCACGGTGAGAAGTGTGTGGGTCTTGTGTGTGTGAATGTTTGGACAAGACCCAGGATTAAAACATAGGGTTCCAAACACCCCACCACTCCCTTGCTTAGCCGTTTCCTGATAATGTGAGAGGGTCAGCGGAAGGGGGGACGTTTGGGGGGGGTTAGGGGACTTGAGGAGGAGGTCAACAAAGGGGTGGTAGTGTCAGTGAGGCGGGGGGGGTCAGGGGGATTTGAGGAGGGGGTCCGTGGAGGGGTGGTGGCGTCAGTGAGGCAGGGGGGGTTCATGGGATTTGAGGGCGTCAGTAGGGGAGTGGGTGTCATGATGGGGGTCAGATTACCACACCCCAGTCAGTCCCCAAAGACGGGCACTAGTGGGAGTGTCCTTGTCGTAGACACTCGACTGCTCTTGGCTTGATTCAGCCCCATCTGGTCCAATTGTTTGACAAGCAATTCGGCAGCCAAAGCCCAAGAACACACCAGTGTAGCCGCACCACTTCCAGATGTGGCTGGCCTCTCACTCTGCTGGGCTTGTGCACATCTACGTGTGAACACCGAGCATCAACAGCACGTTTACAAAGAGAAGGGAAAAATATCCCTGGATCCCAGTCTCGGCCGTTGTGTGACATGGCCAAACACCATGTGTGTGTGCCTACAACATGGGGGTCTGAAAAACCTTGGTCACTCTTTGAGGTAGTATGTGACATTATAGGACCAATACACACAGTCCAAGCCCTCTGACCAAAACTTAAATACATGGAGGACAATTGCTATCACCTCAAATCCATAACCAGTAGAAACCACTTACTCTGTCTCTCTCCCGCCACATTTACAGCTCCGGAAAAAATTTGCCACCAAAAGTTGAAAAGGAAAGTTTTGAGTGACGAACAGAAGCGTTCAATGTGTAGCGGTTTCTAAATCATAACCGTTCTGTTCCATCCTTTCTTACTTTTTTGGAAAGGAAAGAAAAGGTGCAGTGGTCTCTAAAAAAATTTCTTGAGCTGTATATGTTGTCTCAACATGTAAAAAACAAATATAATAATGTTATATTTGAGGTTACCTATTGAGCCAACTGGTTAGCGTAGCTAAAATACAGACTGGACTGGACCAGCATCTGTGGTAAAATGGAATCACTGTACTTTTCATACTCATCAACTAAGAATCATTGTCATTGCCTGCTTTAGCACCTTGATTGAGAATTGGAGGTAGTTGAAAGCAGAAGAGGGTTGGTTTGAATGCAAACCTAGTGTAGCTTTTACTTCGAGAATATATTTTATACATTATACTAGTGAAATTTTCTTTTTAAACAGTCTGATGTGCCCACAGTCACCATGATTTTATAAACATTTAACATAATTTTAAGTCCCTAAATTATATGTTTTCACTACAGCCCCCAATGTTGCACTGTAGTTGACTTTGCAAATGTATATAAAGTAATTGTTCTTTTTCCGTATCAGAAGGCTGATTGAGCAACAGATTGCTTTTTGATATTATAAGGTTCCGCTTTTCAAGGATAGTCAAATTCTTCCGTTTACATTTTCTGTAAGCTTGCTTTGGTGCCTAGGGATGTTCTCTACATGTTCTGTTGTGATTCTGTTTACATTTGATTTTCGCAACCTGATCTTGGGTATTACACACGGTTAAGTTTAGATCCTTGGTTAGAATGCTGTCTTTGAATAGTTGGAGGGACTCTTGAAAGCCACTCCATCTTCAGATAGGAATTCAAGACACTCAGTGAGGAACATTGTAACTGGCTGAGGGGGGCTGGAAACAGGAGCAATGAAAAGTGATTTATTGACAGTACAACCCCGTTCCCAAAACGTGATGCTGTGTAAAATGTTAAGGAAAACAACATGCAATTGATGTGTAAATCATTTACAGTGAAACCCTATATTCAGTTGAAAATAGTATGAATCAAATGTTACATATCAAATGTTAAAACTGAGAAATGTTATTGTTGGAAAATAAACGCTCTCTCTGAATCTGATGGTTGCAACACATTTAAAAAAAGCTGGGACAGAGACACCGAAAGACAAAAAAATTAAACCAGGTTTAATATCACACAACTAATTAGGTCAATTAGCAACTGGTCAGGAACATGATTGAGTAGTAAAAGATCATTCCAGAGAGGATGGGCCTTTCAGAAGTGAGGATGGGAAGGGGTTCACCACTCGGTGAAAGACTGTGCGGGCCACAATTCAAGAATACCATATCTGAACGTTTGAGTTTGGGGATCTCATCATTTCCGGTATACAATACCAATATCATTAAGATTCAAAGAATCTTTTGTCATTTCTACACAAAGGACAAGGACGAAAGCCAATATTGGATGGCAGTGGTCTTCAGGCCCCTAGGCGGCATTAAAACATCCAGAAACGCCAGCACCTTCTCGGGGCTCGTGGACTGAGGTGAAGTGGAAAACTGTCCTGTGGTCTGACAGGAACTCAGACTGGTGTGAATCTTAAATTTTGTCCAATGGTTAAAATTTCAGATAATTTTTTGACTCATGGACGACATGTCCTTCGGCCTAAAGCGGAGAAGGACCATGTTATCAGCGCACAGTGTAAAAAACTGCTTCCGTGACTCTATGGGGGTTAGTGCACATGGCATGAGTGACTGGCACTTCTGTGACTGGCACCATAAATGCTGAACAATATATATAGGTTTAGGAGCAACATATGCTGCCTTCCAGACAATTTCTTTTTTAGGGAAGGCCTTGCTTATTTAAGCAGTAAAATGCCAAACCACATTCTGCACATATCACAACAGCCTGGCTGGGTAGTAAAAGAGTCTGGGTGCTAAACTGTCCTGCCTGCAGTTCAGACCTGTCACCAACTGACAACATTTGACGCATTATAAAATGATGAATACAACAAAGGAGAAAGCTGAAATCCTATATCAAGCAAGAATGTGAAAACATTTCACTTTCAGAACTACAGCAGTTGGAGTCCTCAGTTCCCAAACACTTTCAGAGGAGTGTTAAAAGAAGAGATGCAATACAATGGTAGACATGCCCCTGTCCCAGCTTTTTTAAATATGTTGCTGGCATCAAATTCAAAATGGCCATGTATTTTTCCAAAAACAACATTTTCTCAGTTTCAAGATTTGATGTTGTCTTTGTGCATTGATAAAAGTCTTGCACATCATTGCATTCTGTTTTTATTTGCATTTTACACAGTGAAAATTGAGTTGTAAATTAACAAGGTTTTACACAATCACATTAAGTTAAGGATTTGTAATTATTTACCAGGCTGTGATTGGCTTCGGAAGAGGTGATTCGACATGATGTCGTCTTTTTCCAGTTATGACGTATTTCCACTGTAATGTCATTATTGACAGAAATGTGGGGGGGTCTTCATTCTATTTAGATTGATTAAGTGAACACCACTTAGATAGCGGCACGCCACATTCTCAATAGGGAAAACAACTGATTACTTTGACTGTGCTGGGACAGACTCCACTAAGCTGTCTTGCTGGCTGACAGCCTGGAGATAGACAGCCTGCTGTCATCACCTTCACCCTATGTCATAGGTGAGCCTAGAGATGTTAGAATAGTGTCTCTCTGCTGGTGAATATGAGAGCAGCACTCAAGTTTGGATGGATTCAGTCACTCTTCAGCAGGTCAAGTTTTTTTTTTTGTGGATGTCTCAGAAAGAGTCAGTTATCTACGAGTGTACTTCGAAATACCACTAAATGGCAGGGGCCAGATACAATTACTTGATGCCAACAAATCATTGGTAGCCCTGCCCTCTGGCAAACAATGTATTATTGCTAGCTGATGCTTCAGTGTAAATTTGTTTTAAAGATGTCTAAGTACAAACAGCTCACAGTAGCTAGCACCAAAAACAGCCTTCATCCCTGAATTACTCTGGCACAGCAGTGCAAGGAAACATCAAACCAAGAAACAACAGAGCATAGCTATGCAATGTGCCTGAGGCAATGCGCTTATACAGGCCTCTGAAATATGCAGCACAATATGAAGTCAGGCAGATTGGGGCAGGGCAGCACTTCCTGGGCATCACTTCCTGTTTACCAGGTGCATCTTCAAAGCTGAATCTTTTTCAGTGTTTTTAAATTACTTTGCATTCCCTGCGAGGATAACGTTTTTGGAACTGTCTATTTAACTTTTTAAACTTTTTTTTAAATGTGGTTTGGTTTAACTGCAAATATACAGGGGAGGTGCTGTGGTATTGCAATGCTTGATAAGGGGATACAGATGTAAATTAATATTGTTTTCAACAAACATGGACTTCATTGTATGTTCCATAAATGTATTATTGCATTGTATTTTTTCTAAACCATATCCCTGTAAAACATGTTTATAGATCTTTTTGTCTGTTTATTTAAATAAAAAATGGAAATATCGAATGTACACTGCTCAGAAAATAAAAGGAAAATATAATCATCAAAGTACAACACCAAGTTAATTAAACTTCCGAGATATCTATCTGTCCAGTTAGGAAGCATAAGCAATTGTGAATCAATGTCTCCTGTTTTGGTGCAAATTATGGTGATAACAGGTACACTGGAGAGACAACAGCTAATTTTGCAGGTGGTGGCCACAGACAAATTTCTCCTTATCCTTCCTGACTGATTCTTCTCTAGTTTTGCTGGTTTCCTTGTCACTACTGGTAGCATGAAGTGTATTTGCAGCCCATTCAGGATGCACAGGCAGTCCTTATGTGCCGTCGCAAGAAGGTCTACCAGTAGTCTCAAAGCATGAAGGAGATACCAGGAGATGTGGCCCGTACACAAGGAGAGCAGGACAGGGCCGTAGAAGGGCATCAAACCAGCTGGAGACGCCGTCGTGAACATTATGTTGCCTGCAACATTTTCAGCATGACTGGTTTAACAGCGGGTCCGTGATGGCCTGGGGAGGCGTATCCTTGGAGGGTCGCACAGACCTGCACATGCTAGCCAACGGTACCCTGACTGCTGTTAGGCACTGGGATGAACTCCTCAGACCCATTTTCAGACCGTACGCTGGTGCAGTGGGACCTGGGTTCCTCCCGGTGCAGGACAATACCCGGTCTCATGTGGCCAGAATGTGTAGGCAGTTTCCAAATGAGAACCTCTGGGATGTTATGTCTCAGTGCATCCTACGCTGCCAAGTAGCCCACAGACTGTCCAGGAGCTCACTGATGCCCTGATCCAGGTCCGAGAGGACACCATTCCCCATCTCCTCAGGAGCATGCCCAGACCTTGTTGGGTGTGCATACAGGCACATGGGGGGCTGTACTCACTACTGAGTCACATTATAAGTTGCCAGGATAAAAATCACGCAAGTTGGAACAGCATCGTCCCAAAGCCAGGAGATATGATTTCAATTGTTTACTTAGATTTTAGGTGGGAGTTTGAATCCAGCCTTCAATCGGTTGGTTTCTATTGACCGATGTTACTTCATTTTGTTCTCAACGAATTACACAATGTAAAAAAACAAAGATTTTGATCATTAATATATTTGTTTCATCGAGACCTGATATGTGATTTAGGTGTTCCCTTAATTTTTTGGAGCAGGGTATATAAGTATTGAGACCCTTTTACCATGACACTTCAGATTATGCGCAGATAAAACTGTTTCCATTGATCATCCTTGAAATGTCTGTTGAACTGAAGTTGAGACCACTAGTGGCAAATTCTTTTAATTGGACATGATTTTGAAAGAAACACACTTGACAACATTAGGTTCCACCCTTCATGGTTATGTTAGAGAAATAAACAGTTGTTAAGTCTTGATAAGTCTCACATACCTGTTTTAAAGTTCATAGGAGCACAATAGGCTAGATTAATTTGGAACCACTTAGACTACCTAAAGCTGTTGTCTGGTCAAACTAAGTAGTTGGGCAAGAAGAGCCATGGTCAGGGAGCTGATTAGTAGGGTCAGTTCTCCTTCTCCACTATAAATCCTTATAGATCTAAGGAATGCCTTTTCTATATTTTCCCTGTCTCCTACCATTTTAAACTTGGGAGGACATGAGGACTGGTCAACCCTCTGAGTCTGGTTCCTCTCTAGGTTTCTACCTCAATTTCGACCTTCTTAGGGATTTTTTCATAGCCATTGAAGTTCAACACTACTGTTGTTTGCTCCTTGGGGTCATTTTGTGACAACTGCTTATGTAAAAAGAGCTTTATAAAATGCATTTGATTGATTGGTTCGAAGAAAACCTGATACAGAATGCAGAGGACCTCAGACCGGTGCGAAGACATTGAGCCTTTCAGTGACCCGAAGCCCACAGCAAATATAAAGTTGGAGTGGCTTTGGCACAAGTCTGTGAATGTCCTTGCGTGGCCCCAAAACCTAGACTTGAACCCCAATGGGGAGACCAAAAGATCACAGTTCACCAATGCTCCCCATTCAATCTCACATTCAATCTAAAATCTACAAGAAAGAATGCGAGGAACTTCCCAAATCTAGCTTTACACACCTGGTAGAGGCAAACCCAAGAAGACTCAAAGCTGTGATTGCTGCTCATTTACATGATATATTTATGTGTTTTTTATGACTTGGCAGAAATAATAAAAAAACGTGTTTAACAAATAAGTCTGTAACAAAACATAATGTGGAGAAAGTGAAGATGCTTTTTAAAGGAACTGCCTTCCTGATGGACAACGTTGCTGATACAGACAACTGAGCATGGACATTCTTGCAATAAGAACAGACAGAACCATGTTAATCTAGAACTGCACCAGCATTCTATTACCATTACAGAGATATACATTACACCCTGCTCACTTAATGACTCACTCTCTTAATATCACCATTTTACACAAAAACACACACACACACAATGGAAAAGGACCAGCTGCCTTGAGAACTTAGGTTATACTCAGCCAGTGAAAAAAGGGGTGTGGAGAAAGAAGATTGAGGGGGTCAGAGAGAGAAGGAGAGAGAGGGGGCAAAGGAGAGAGACCATATAAAACCAGAAGAGCACAAGGCACACTTTATCCTGCCAGTCTGTCCCACTCTCTGAGCACTCACAGGAAACAACTCCCCCAGCCCTCTCACACACACACACTCATTCACTCACTTTACTCAGAGCGCTCTTTTTCTCTCACACACTTCTACAGGGAAACACACTAACCAGCCACGCTCTCAAAGGACAGGAGGATGGCTGCATCCATGCGAACCGTGAATGGGTCCTGGACAGGGACGGCTTTAGCCCTGATTCTTTGCGCTCTTTTCCTACACGGTGAGTACCACAGCTCTGTAATGCACTCTCATGGCTATCTCATGGCTATCTCATGGCTATCTCGTGGCTATCTCGTGGCTATCTCGTGGCTATCTCATGGCTCGGAAGATATCTGCATGCTTTAAAACTAAGGGGATCTCTAGTTCATCAGGGTACCTTCTAGACCATTATTTTCTGTCTGACTGTGGGTTTTAGATGACCCGGGAGCAGTGGGAGTGGGAGAGCAACGTCAATTCCTTTTTCTAACCCCGACCTGTGAATGTGCCAATCAATGTGATTTCCCTCAACGGAATTTGCATTTTCTCCCCCTGAAGTGTAGTGCTTTCGTTATTGTAGTTTGACATGAGGCGGCTTGGAACGTTTAGCACCATTTACCTGAACACAGGACTGGTCAAATGTGGTAAGGGAGCCCTGCCGACACAAAGAGGCTGCATGCTGCTGCTCTTGAGTGGAAAGTTGCCGTTGAGAATAATTATGGACTACATCCTGAGAGCTCTGGGTGGAGCTGTGTGCTGATGTGTGTGTGTGTGTTTGTGTTTGAGGAGTGTGTGTGTTTCTTTGCATGCTTGCCTTCCTGTTTTGCTATCTTAGTGAGGACTACAATGGTAAAACAAGGAAAGTCACACAAATTGAGGACATTTGCCAGTCCTCACTTCAACAAAAACCTTTATCTGACATAGGGTTAACTTTAGGGTTAGGGAATTAATGAATTAGCATTACAATTAGGCTTAGAATTGGGGTTAGGGTTAAGTTGAGACATTATGGGTAAAGTTTAGGAATTAGGGTTGGGTTGCGTTAAGTTGAGGAATAATAGGTTTGATTATTGAGGTTTAGGTTTTAGGTTAGATTTAGGGGTTAATTAAAATAATTTCATTTCAGTTTATATTGTAATAGCACAAAGGTCCTCAACTTCATAGGAAAATGTGTAAACGTTCGTGTGTGTGCTCATTTATGTGTCATAGAGAGCACTGTGTCCATCAGCCAACATTATTTCCAGTGAAATCATTTTAAATGTGGAAACGTCTCTGCAGTGTTTGGGGCTTTCCGCCCCTGTTCCCAGACATTTATTAGGAGGAGCTTCATCCTGAGTTTAGTTCCTGGGAAGATGCAGCGTGTTTATGTCATCAGACATGAGGCTGGATGGGGAATACGTGCGCAGGTGCGAGTGTGTACGTACGTGTGCACGTGAGCGCGCGTGTCTGTTCTGGGTAATGTCACACTGGTTGTTTATGTGTATCCTTCAAACTGTTCCTCCTGGAGCTATTTGAGGATTTCTCTTTCTACTGCTACCTGCCTTTCCCCCAAGTTCAGCATTTCGATCCAAACCACACTGTTAGGTCTGTTCATGCAGATGATAATTGCATGGTGAGGTTACGTCTTGTTCAGGAGACGGTTGGGCCTGGGGCTAATCCAGCCTATATGATGACTTCTCCAGAATTCAGTGGCTCATCTGGGCACTGGAATGGTAAAACATTTGCTCTTTCTAACAATCCTGTCTGAGAGAACACTATTCCAGAGTAACCAGAGTAGGAAAAACCCTGCAAAGTGCTTACATTTAAAGGGGACTCTAAAGGAAAGTAACAAGGTCCCAAAACATGCACTATAAACCTGTGATCCAGCTGGTAGTCAAGTAACTGAATAATCCTAATTAAAGTCCACTAAGTGAGCGCCCCCCTCATCATGTCTTGAAGGATACAGTTCAGCATACTTTGAAACAGTTTCCCTGGTCTTTGATTCTACTCTATAATATAGTTAGAATTTATTAGGAGAGTGGCTTTAAATATAGGTTATTAGATGATCAGCTATGTTTGAAATACAACCACGTAGAACATGAGCCTTTCCTTATTCATGTTAACAGCTCTTGGGTTTACTTTAGAGGATATCACAGTGGTGTTGCCACAAGACCTCCATAACTCCACCCCCATTCCAGACCACAGCCAATCACTCTCCACCATTCACACTCACCTGGTACATTGCTGACACGTGTGTGCTACTTACACTGCTGTGAGAATTTGCCAAGGAATGGTCAGCATTGGGTATTGGGACGAAGCATAGGAAAACCACTGCCAAACCCTGGAACATAAACAGCTGTAGCTCATTGTCAGGGTGGTGGATTTATGTGGGTAAAACCTATTGTAACTAGCTTATGTTTTGTTGTAGCAGGTGGTATATGTTTGGGGGGAAAACAAAAATGTAGTCATATTCACACCTCTTTTAAGAGAGCTCTTAGTATTTGTCCCTTTCAAAATCTGCCTAAAGACAAAGCCATGACATTGTTATCCTCCAAAAAAATACTTTTTTAATGTTTCAAGGTCAGTTAAAGTTGTCTAAAAATGTGGGAGGGGGTTTTATGGTGTCTTGTCATGTCTTGTTTAGTTAATGAATCCAGCATCAGTCTAGAAGACAGTTGTGGTCTTGTTCTTGAAGGGTAATTGCAGAGGATAAGGTTTAATCAATGACACTGTGATTTAGGGTCAGTGATCTCATTACCCTGAAGAGGTTAGGAAAGGCAGCTGATTCCAGGGCTCTATTAAAGAGCAGTCTTTGTGCTTCTAATCAAAAGAGCCAAACATTACAGTTGATATACTGTGAATATATATTGAAACCAATAAACCCATGTCCCAGGGGCCACTGGGCATATATTTCTTTCAAACATGCACTTTTGTGGATAGTCTGACCTGCCTCAGGGGGTTGAATATTGAGACCAACCACATGACCCAACCCCCCCCCCCACCCACACACACACACACACACACACACACACACACGCACACACACTCAGATGTTACACTGGGGTGAGTTACAGTGAGAGGCTACAATTACAGTGGTATCGTCATCTACAGTAAAACAACGCGGCTATGGCGACTCAAGGTTTACAGTGGGTAACGGAGACAGGTATGGTTCCTAGCCACTTGACCGTGGAACGACACACATTCTGACGCCACGAGTAGGGCTCAGACGTTGCAGGAGGCATTGTGCTACAATGGAGAACGCACCGCAAGAGAGGAGCAAGAGGAAGCCTTCGATGGCTCAACTTGGTGGTGACATGTGATTTGATGAGATCATATTCTCTCAAATTTAAGCACGCCATGTGAAACGTGCACTTTCATCAGAATTACTGAGTTCATCTTCCCACATCCCGTGGCTTCGATTCAGCCCTCAAATATGTCGACCTGAAATGTGTTTGGCCGGGAAGGCTGCATTATGTCACATTGACACCTCTTCAAAGTCCCCAGCTCAATGTCGGGAGAGGGGAAATAGATATATTTCCCCTAAATAGCTACTGTATATGCAGAAGGGAAAATACACTTTAACAGGATTCATTTCACAGCCAAACTGGTGCTTTACGACCGGCTTCTTGGCTTTCTCTAATTCAGGGACCGTGGCAATTTAGAGTATGCCTGATGTGGTATTTCAACAACATTTGCCACCATTCCAATGGGTGACAGACGGACAATGTGCAATTGTGTGATTTAGATTGAATTCCAAAGCTTGTGTGTATCTCACACCACATCTTTTAAATATTACTATTTTGTCTCTACAACAACCACTGCACAATGGCATGATGCTAAGCCAGCTGGACACAGCATAGTAATTCATAATGTTGGAAACCATAAAATCAGATAAAAAATGGACTGACAGAAATGCAGAGGGAGAACAGAAACATTAAGTGATAGCTCCTTGTTAGTTGGTTGGGATACCAGTAGTGGGTGTGAGATGGGATCTCTATCTCTTCTCCGTGATTAGAACAAATGGAAGTCAGATATAGTTTAGTTCAAGGCGATGCATGCCATTGCCAACAGAGAGAAGAAGATTGTGCCCTTCATATCTCCATACTTTGACTCTGTAATGCTTTCTTTAACGGACAACAATTTCTCTGGCCAACATAAACAAGAACAAAATATTGGCCCCCTTTTTTTCTCATGGCCCTCAGCTATTGCCTAGCATTCCAACAGTCCTCGGCCAGGATGGTTAACATGGGTTGACGTCATCCAGGGGAGGGTTTGGGGCTTTGACATAATGCCTGGCAGACGGCTGATGTTGCAAGCTGTTGGGTGTGTGTCTTTGTAAGCCTTCACAGACCAATGTCACAGAGAGCAAATCATTAGAGGCCTCACGGTAGTTGGTACTTTTAACTGGCAAGTGAAAGGTAAATGGTACTAGTCAGAATAAAGTTCTCATTGGTGTCGTTTTGACAAGTGGGTTGATTGTGAGAGCCTCTCACAAAAACACTGATCACCTTTGTCCCTTCTCCTACCTCACTCACAAACACGCACACACACACAAACACACACAGACACAAACACAGACACACACACGCACACCCTGGACAACATCACACGGCATAACCGCTGACACCAATGACAAACATGTGTTCTTTACAATGAGAAATCTCTACTTCAATGTAAAAAATATTATAACTACGAAGGGCATGACTATTTTAGGACCTGTAGCAATTTAGAACAAGTAACAGTGTCTTTACTAACGACTAAACCGTCTAAATGATTTGTAGACTGCATGTTGCCATTCAAATCTTCCTCAATCCATCGTTGCTGCCTCTGGTGCAGTTTCAGGTATTAGGTTGCCAAGTTTGGAATGCCTACAGGCAAAGGAGTTGGATTTGGTCTGCAGCCGAAATCCCTGGCCAGGTGCTGGAAAAAGAGGGAAATGATCTGGCATCTGGAGGCTGATGGTGGGTTCACCACGCAACAACAAACCCATATTTTTGGGCCTTTGAGTAAAGCCCTTAAACCCACAACATGCTCTTCTTCAAGGGGAACTGCACTGCAGTCTGACCCTGTCCTCTGACACACAAGGGCAGCCTGGTGGGGAAATGAAGAGAGCAGACTAGACGTTTCTTTGGTCTGTTGTGACTAAGGGTAATAACAGTGTGTTGTATTTCTCCAAACACTAATAACAGAGATGACATGATTCTGCACACAAAACTAAGCTGGAAAGCAACGAAAGCTCCACTAGAATGATCCGGAAGATCAGTTGATCTATCACAGTTACTTTGTCAAGTGTCTTTCATAGTTGGCTGCTGCCGCCTCTGTTCTCTAGCAGCGTTCCCGGTGAAATGTTGACCTATCAGGAGTGTCAGTTCAGTCTCGACATGCTGGTTCTGTGCATCTTGGGATTGTACGTGAGCTCTTTGAGCGATGAAAGCTTACCATGACCTTGTGTCTGCACAATCTCCCTTCAAGGTCAGTGTCTCAGACTGTGGAGATATTAGACCAGAGATGGTGCTCAGCAATGTCTGCAACAGCAAAGCATGCCAGTCTAAGATGGCGGGTCTGGCTTGGCTCTTTATGGCGGTGTGTACAGTTTTGCCCGGGGAGCAAAACAAGTTTGAAATGAGGCTTTGTTGAGGCTATTACCCTGCTAGAGTAATTGCTCCTGGAATGTTTTACTAGAAATGCATTGGTAGTTGGGGCCCTTTTTTATTCTGAAAACATAAGATTACATCCTGTTTCTGCATATGATAGCACTGGGACGTTTTTCTCGTGGCAGTTTATGGTGTGTGTGTGTGTGTGTGTGTGTGTGTGTGTGTGTGTGTGTGCAAAGAAATGGCAGTTTAACCAAGATGTTTTTGTCACTTACTTTTCCCACCACTTTTCTGTCAGTTGTTCCTCCCTTCTTTATTTAAACCATTGTATGAGCCAGCCATTGGAGGAGGACAATACATTTAGAGATCATAGTACACAGCCTCTCCCCGTTTTCTCGCTGAACTTCAAAAAAAACTATTGGAAGCCATCCTGCAACATCTGCAACTTTGCAACAGTAACAGCCCAGTCAGCTCAGGTTCTAAAACAGGGAGCTGGGAGTTGTAGAACCTGTCCAAGCAGAATCTTAATTTAGGCAGCATCCATGCACTACGGAGTCCTTTGGGGCCTTGATGAAAAGAAGTACACTATATGGGAAATAGGTTGCCATTTAGAATGCAGACTTATGGTAGAGATGCGAGGAGGCCGTCCTTAGTAATGACATGGAAATACCATCTCCTTGTTTCTGCCCATTTAACAAAAGTAACAGAGCGTTTTCCAACAGATTGTCAAATTGTATTTTGGCAACGCAAGACCAAAGACAACCTATTTAATGATTTTTACAAAAATGCTGACTTTATTGGTGTATTATTTTAGAAAATGTTTACTTTACAAAAATGCACAAAAGGACAACAGGAATATATCTGTCAATGTTCGACAAACATTACATTTATTTAACAAGAAATGGTTGTTTAGGTCCTTAATTTAAATCTAAAATGTTTTTCCCCATTTGGGTTTGTCCAAAGTTGTAGACTATAACTGCTGTTTACCTGTCAACTATAACTGTCGGCTCTTCTGTGTGTGGACACGTGGCAATTGATGAGTCTCCCGCCTGTCAGTGTGAAGGCCATCTGGCTATCATCGATGGCTCCTGCCTGTTCACCTGTGCTTAGCGCGGTCCCAGACTGCTGTGAGAGCCACATCCTGCATGATGTGCATGGATAACATTACCACTGATTCGGGAAAAACACAATCACCCCGTTTGTGTTTTGTTTAAAAACAACGGGGGGCGTGGACAAATAGAAAATGTCTACTTTCGCGATCGGTCTGGTCTAAGAAACATAAATATTTCTCACATAATTTTCGTGATGACAGTGTGGGACCCAATGTGACTGTTCCAACCCAGGGTTTTCCTAATTATGGCTTAGTTGTCTGGTGTTTGGGATGTCTGAATATAGGATGAAGCACTGTAAACTGTATTTGGTATCCAGGGAAGAAAATTCAGTGTGGCACTGTACGGTAGACTGGTATGGCTGTTTAGTGACTGGAAGTTGGCAGAACGACAACGCAACCCACAGTGTTCTACTAAATGGAAAGTGCCTGAGTACATAGGATCGCCGTTAACTGACTAGAAGGAATGGGAACCCTTTGTACATTCCTCCAGCCACAGCGATGTTCCCAAGGGGTTAGAAGAAACCTACCGTGGCCTGATCTGATGCAACAGGCTAGCCTGAGAGAGTCTGAGAACTCTGCTGCTAACATCTGGAAGTGGGAGAGGGGAGGGTGAAGCGGGCGGGCCGTGACAGCCAAGATGCCGTCTCTGTGGCCTGGGTGGGGAACCTAGGCGAGCCCCAGGCTGTAGGCTGATCCCGGGGCCTGTCTGTCCCTGAGTGGCTATTGACGTCAAGGGGCCATGGAGAGAGACTGACCAGTGTTCCCCAAGGAGATTGAAATCTGCTGGTCTGGACTCCTCCCTGTTAGAGGCCCCAATACCCTACACTGCTTCAGGCTAGCAGTGTAGGTTATTGGGGCGAGACCAGGCCAAATTCCCAGTCCTCCCCAGAGAAGAACAAGGCCAATTCCCCTGCCCTGCCCAGAGAAGAACCAGGCCATCGGCCTAATTACAGAGAGGTTAGAGGCCATGCAACCAGGCTTTTGTCCCCTTGCTCTCTGTCTGGCCCTTTAATTTAGTGTGGAGATGTATGTTTATGTTCCATCTCATTATGTTTTCATTCTCCACCCTGAATCCTAACACTAGTATCCAACAGGAAGCGAAAACGTTCACTATCACTATGGGAACAGAAGAAATGACAAAGAGGCAGAGGGACAGAGAACGATAGAAGACAACTTTTGGCAAGAATTTATGAAAAACCTACAGATTCTTTTTTCAAAGCCTCCTGTCCTGATAGCCAGCATTTAAGTGCCCGTATATAAGAGGTAGAGCGCTTGTCATGGAGCCATTGTGGCGGGATGTGAGGGGATGAAAGTGGACAGGTGTGGCTGGTGGTAAAGAGTAAACCCACCATCCACCCTGTGACCTAGCCGGGCTGCGCTGGATAATCAGCTTAGTCACCTTAGCCAGGTTGGTTACACCAGCCCAATGGCCGATGTCACTCAGACCCCTGTGTCCTCCTTAGATCTTCCTAGGTCCCTGGGGAAATGGGGACCCAAGCAGAGTCAATTGACCAATGCTACAGGTACAGTAGGTCAGACACTGGATCAAACCAAAAAGCTGGACTGGGGCATAAGGACATGTATGTTCCATTCTTCTCTGTGACTTCTTGATTAAGGGGAGAGTCATGTTTGACTGTTCTCTGTGACCTCTTCATTAAGGGGAGAGTCATGTTTCACTGTTCTCGGTGACCTTTTGATTAAGAAGAGTCCTTTTTGACTGTTCTCTGTGACCCCTTTATGGAAGAGGAATGTTGTTTTCCATGACCTCTAACATAAGGGGGCTTTAAGTTGTCTTTGGGTTTCCATGGAGCCTGCTCTGATCACACAGAGGTTTTTTTAGAGACATGTTATCCCCTCACCTGGGCTGGGTTCTGTCACATGTCTACTCCCAATTTTTGTATGTGAGTGTGTTCCTAGTGTATTATGGATAAGATTAGTGGCTAACCACAGCATCCCTCCATTACTGCCACGTGCTGTGATAGAACCAACATATTATCCTCTCAGTTTTCCCCCTCTGCACTCGTACAAATCTGGCAACCGCATTTTGTTTCCTAGTATGAGACCCAAACTTCTCAGGAACACAATGAGGCAATTTGTTCCATTTGTGTCACGATGACATCAGAGTGAAAGACCAGGAAATGCTCTGTACACAGGCTGAATAGGGATTGGACCCCATCTCCAAAGAGCTGGAGTCTGACACATCTTGTGAACTCACATTGGTGTTATGACAACAGCATGCTTGAATGGACTGATCCTAGGTTCAGTTCCAGTTTTGTTTTCACGGTACTGCATGTGTAATTCTGAGAATGTTGTGCTTTTTGGCGGTTAGCTAGGTGTTGGGTCAGGGATATGTGTTGGGACAGGGTCAGGGTTAGGTGTTGGGTCAGTGTTAGGGATAGTTGTTGGGTCAGGTTTAGGTGTTGGGTCAGTGTTAGGGCTAGGTGTTGGGTGAGTGTTAGGGCAAGGTGTTGGATCAGGGTTAGGTGTTGGGTCAGTGTTAGGGCAAGGTGTCGGGTCAGTGTTAGGGTAGGTGCTGGGTCAGGGTTAGTTGTTGGGTTAGGGCTAGATGTTGGGTCAGGTTTAGGGCTAGGTGTTAGGTCAGGTGAAGACAACCTTCTCCCTGCCTCTATCGCTCTTCAAGAATTGGCTTCCACAGAGCAGCGATAGCAGGCCTGGGTTACTCTCCAGGAGTAGAGCCCACATGGTTCCTAACATCTGCTATGGAAACCCTGTTTGCTATGGCAACAGGACCAATAAAGAGAACGGCTCCCACAAGTGTCTACATTAACTCCATGACTGATGGGACAGGAACCCGCTGTGTGTTTCTGGGCCTTTAAATCCATTGTCCACGCTGCAGTTTTTAGGGGCGTTGTTTTTTGTTTCAGTAGTATCTGATGGTTAGGATGACCTGCGATTTGTATTTACATCTGTTCATGCTTATTTCCTTGTCATGACCCTCCTGCGTTTGGTTGTGAAATTCAGAGCTAACATTCTCCCGGGAAAATCCCCATATGTAGATACTTGATATATATTTATGTATCCCTGTTCTTGGAGTGTGGCATTGCAACCCCCCAACAACCAGGCACCACACTGAGCTACATAGTTAATTGATTGGTGCAGTCACTGTCTGAATTCAGCTTAGCAGATTGGTTATTTTGGTTATTTTAAAACCCTCATGGAACATGGTTGTCAAGTCAGTGACCTCATTCAGAGAAAATCCAGAGCTCCCTGAAGCCAATACAACCATGAAGTCAGCCACCACCCCCTCATCATGCAACCAAACTCAGACCTGTCCCACAGACAAATCACTATTCCTTTCTATATAGAACCTTCGTACATCATTTGTAATTCTGTGGGTCGTCCTCTCATTTGGCCAGAGAAATCAGTATAATGGGTCCCGAAATTGTAACTAATGTTGCTGGTTACGACCACAGCCGGCCCTCGTCAGATCTACACTGGAGCCCCTGATTTATTGGCGTACGGCAGCCGTGGCTTCCCAGCACAGTGTTCCAAGCTAAACCACGCCGAGCAGCACTGGCTTGGGGAGAGTTGGTGTACTGAGGGTACTCAGGCCTAACACAGAATAGTTGTATCTGGTGCTTTTGAACATATACAAAAACTCCACAAAAACACTCCTGCAGGGAAGTGTGTGTGTGTGTGTGTGTGTGTGTGTGTGTGTGTGTGTGTGTGTGTGTGGGTGTACGTGTGCATGTGTGTTTTTGTTTTAGGTTTAACTATACTCCTGGAGGCCAAATGTCCCAATGAGTATAGTAAAACCAGAAGAAATTGGACTCATGGGGACCTTTTGCCGGTCCCCATGAGGCAAAAGTCAATATCTGGCTCAGGGTTTAGGTTTAGGGTCAAAATTACAATTAATTTTAGACTTGGAATTAGGGGTTATTTAAGGTCCAGGCATTGTTGGTTAAGTATAGGGTTAAGGTTAGGCACTACACCAAGGTAAAGTTTAGGCATAAATGTTACTTTATTGAGGATAAGGTTAGGGTTAGGGTTTGATTAGCTTAGGTTAGGTTAATGTTAGGGTTTGGGTTAAGGTTAAAGTCAGGGTTAGGTATGTGTGGTCAGGACCTCAGCACAGTACATCCAAGCCGCAGTTGCATAAAGTAATAAAAGGGCCCTCCCAGTGACGTTAGGGTGTCGACAACTAACAGGCAGGATAGGTCCAGAACATCAGCAAGAAAAACGATTGCTTTAAAAACAAATAAAGATAAACCACTGAGAGCAGGGTCTACTGGTGGTGTTCAGGCTGAGAGCAGAGCCTAGTGGTGGTGTTCAGGCTGAGAGCAGGGCCTGG